>CAIGRN010039718.1:0-34850 GCA_903798345.1 Fraxinus anomala
TATAGACTACTATTTAAAAAAAAAAGATTAAAATATTACAAAATAGTCTATCCATATCAAAATTTGCTCTGTGACCAACAATTTAGTTATTCCAAAAATAATCTAACTCCCAGAATATCACAAAAATAATAAGAATATAATTAGCATGCAAATCAGAAGTATATGAAAAAATATATATATGGCTCACATTCACCCAAAAATATCCATTTTCAACAAGGTGCAGAGTGCCTACAGAATTAAAATGCCAATATCATATGCTATTATCTGATAAACAAATGACGGGACTAAGATAAAGAGGAATTGAGAAACATACTTAGGCTCTGCCGACATTATTGGATAGCTTGGTTCTGTGTAGAATTCAGTGAAAGTCGCATAGAGAATGTTCAATTGATTAAAAAAGTCAACCGCTGCAAAAAAAAAAAATAAAATGGAAAACAAGCCGTAAAGTCTTACTGTTAATTAATTCCACCTTATGTTTTTTTTTTTTTTTTCTTTCAAGAGTCCATACATCCTTGATTTATGTACATATGCGTCTAATGTTGTCAAAGTTGGTTGGATGGACTTGCTTGAAGCAACTTGGCACATTATAAAAGGACACTAACTAGTAACAAGCAACAATCCAGAAGCAAGCTACTTAAAAAAAAAAACAACACGATTCCCATTAAATCTTCACGTCAATATAATCAAAACAATCCCTGAAGTAATGCTTGCCCTACACCCAGAAACAAAACGAAATCATTGATTGAAAACTGAAAGAACTATAACCTAAATCTCGATTGAAACTAAATGCAAAACAAAATAACGAAATCTAAATGGAAAACTTATAGCCCAAATCTCAAAGGAAAAAAGAAAAACAAAATAAATAAATCTGAATAGTGCAAAAAGTCAATATTAACAACATTCAATAAACTTTGTAAAAATGAAACTTTTTGCAAACAGTCTATGACCGTTGCTAAAAGTCCATATTAACAACATTTAATAACATTGCGAAAAGTTTCATATTAACAACGTTTAATAAACGTTGCAAAAAGAGAACTTATTTTGCAACGTTTGATAAACGTCACGAAAAGTTATATTCAATAAACGATGCAAAAAGGTGACATTAGCAACTTACATTTCAAAAATGTTGCTAAATCTCAATTTTGTTAACTAATATCACTGATTAGAATGTTGCGATAGACACATTTAGCAACACTCGATTAACGAACGTTGTCTTTCATGTATTGCAAAAGACCAATTTTGGTGTAGTGATAGGCAGAAATTAAAGTTTGGAACGTGATTTTTGGATTTTGTCTTTCATAAATTTATTTGATCTAACGAAGTAGGATTTACGAAGTGCAAGTGATTTATCCCGTTTAATTTATTTCTTCATGTTGATAAATATTATGTTTCTGAAAGTTATGATATGATATGAAATGGTCACCCGATACCAAAGATATTATATATTATGAGTTCTTATCGGTTTCATAAATAATTAAATTATTAAGAAATCTTTTTTATTGGTAGCGACTTGAATATATAAAATTTGGGTCGTTACAGTTTTGGATACTTTTTCAATATCAAATTATTCAATATGGAATGAAATTTTTATAGAAGCTTGCATCAAAGGGGGATGAAGAAAATTATCCACATTTTCGTTCAATAAATTCCATGCTCGAACCGTGCTAAGGGCATCCCAAATTCTTATAATTTTATGCATTCGAAGTTTTAAAAAGGTGATGGATAACACATTGCAACAATGGAGGCAAGGACGGAGCAAAGCCCAAGCCTGCCCCCAAGCCCATTTTAAGGTAAAATAAAGTTTTATGAAAATTTTCTTTTCCATGTATCACATTATGCTTTTATCTTTTGACCCTCACGACTAGTTTCTTCATTGTTGCATAATACAGATGTCGGCCCAGCACTAAGAGTGTCCAATGGTCGAAGCTAGATATAGGGATGCACTGTAGCTGCCTCCATAGCAGTTGTTGGATGCTAAAATTTCATGTGTTGAATTGTGATCCAAATTCCTTTGGGTATAGATGTTTTGGATGAAGAGGCCTTGAAGAAGTCTAAGATGGATCAACGGGAAGAAGTTGTCGCTTTTTAACTTGTTGAGCACTCATCTCCTGCTTGAGCGCTCAAAATAGAATGATCGTTGCTCGCTTGCCACCTGTCGACGCTCGAGCGATGTTGCGGTGCATGCTTCCCGCAAGGTTACTGCTTGAGCGGCAGTGCTATCCGAAAAAATATTGTTTTCTTATTTTTGGCTAGTTTTTTTATCTTGTTTCCAATATAATGTATTCTCTTAGGTCATATATATACTCCACGAAATTCTTGACTTTCATATGACTTTGTATGAGTTTTAAAGAATTGGATAATATTGTAAACAAAATGTTATTGTATTTTTCTCCATATTAATAAATTATCCACTCCTCTGACAATTGTTCTTATATTCTTCTAGTATTGTGATTGTTACTTCGTATTATGTTATATAATCTCATCCCTAATTTCCTAACACGGTGGGCTATTGAAAGTGTCGCTCAGTCGAACCTATATGAAATATTCCAGAGTCGAACGTTCCATCCAGCACTCTATGTAGGAGGCTACCTTTTGAATTTTTAGAATATTTGGCAACCTGGTAAGCCTTCATCAAGGAGAACTATAAAGACCCAAGTCTCTATACTCAAGTAGTTATATATGTATTGTCTGTTTTAAGTGAGTTTGTATCCATCTTAGTATGTATCCATCATAGACTCATGAATTTTTATCGCTCCTCGGGAATCGAAATCAAGATATTTGTCTTAGGAGATATTTAAATTGAACTTTGGTATCAATTGAGCAATCTCCCAAAGTGGATAGTTCGTATGAGTTAAATGGCTAAGGTACATGCCCAAATTGTTAAAGAACACAGTCTAATCACTATAAAAAAGACATTGTGTGCATCAATAGGGAGAAAAATAATGTTGTATACTGATACCCATTAACCTTCTTGTGTTGAATGGCTCAATCACCTTCAAGCATGTACAGTACCAAGAAATCAAAGATGTCGACCTTAAAATGTGAATGACTCAAAGTCAAGTAGTTAATACTACTCTGTCACCTTTCCGTCCACGTGTATAGCTCATGTACATTTAAAGACATGTTAGAATACAAGATCACTGAATAGGTAGAAGAGTGCAATAGTCATTTGCATCACGTCAAAATGCAAGAAATGGGTGTGGAAAGACAAATCAACAAATGCTTGGCTCACTTATCTTGGTTGAAGGGTTATGAGGGGTATTTATAGGATTAAGGAGCAAAAGAGGGAACCTTCATCTCTTGTGCAGACTCTTTCCTTGCCCATAAGTTGAGTGGTCGATTCATCACGTCATTTACCCGAAGCATGTTTTGATCATCGGGTTATTCTTTTTTAGTTCTATGGTATGGAAATGTATCTTTTTAAAATGAAAATACGGTGCCATTTATTATAAATTGACCATTATTACCATCTTGTTTGTAATCGTAAATGAGATAAAACAATAAATAAATTTACGGTCAAGTATATAATAATAGAATTTTATTTAATTTCATGAAATGCTTATCTTCTCTAACATTTCATTCATTCTTTCGTTACTTATCTCATTTTTATCTCTACATTCATGGTAATAATGATCAATTTCTACTACATGCGGCTATATTTCATTTCAAAAGGCTATATTTTTTCAACATTACATAACTTAAGAAGAATAACGCGATAATCAAATCATAAGAAAAAATTTACTGATGAAATTTTTTAAATGCACCTAAACTCCGATATACTTTTAAAACCACTTGATCTCCATCGACGACTAAGTGCTCTAGTTTCGATCGGCAAACATTATATTCCTAGTGTTATGTGTTATTATTAGTCTACTATTGCTACCTTTTCTTCTTCATCTATATTATTGTTTGGAGATGGGGTGCATGCCCCATCCCTTGTATTCTTGCGAGTTTCATATATCTCATGATTGAGAAATAATAACACCCATCATCATTCTTTAGCGGATCATAAATATTCACTGAGAATGTGTTGATGATCTGCTTTAAAAAAACTATTTACTTCAAGTTCGTCCTAAATAACAAAAATTAATAGAAATCCGCTTCGAACTACCGTTAAAAGCCAATAACCAAAATTTCACTAAATAGAGCATGTTCTATAAAAATAAGCAATAAATAAATAAATGCACTCCACGTAAGTTTTCTCCAACCTATATATAAAGTGCACTTAGGTCACGAGCAAGATCTAAAAACCGTTACTAGTGTAAACTAGGTCAAAATACTCGCTTAACAAAAAATCTAAACTATTGAAATTCGTTACGAACTTTATCATATATTTAAAAAAGGCACATATATTTATCGGTTGTCTTGGAAAAAAATCATGCTTTGACCCCAAATTAATTAATACGTGAGTTACTTTCTTATGATAAAACGCTCGATTACTTTAAATTTCTATCCCCGTACACTATCGAAATGTAAATTAAATTGAAAAATCTTCAAAGTTTCAATTTTTTTGTGTCCAATAAACCCTCGTGTTGTTTGTGTGGGACACTACTACTTCTGAACTCACATCAAAGTTGCACAACACCATGACAAGATGTATACCCTTTGGATGATATTGTAACTTGTGAGTTTTTACTATTGTGAACCATTTTATACGTCAATTTTTGCCCAAAAGGGCAATGTGTTGTAACTATTACACATTTTGTAGGTTTCCATTTGTAACCAGCAAATGCTAGAAAATGTAAAGAAAATGTGAGTCTAGTATTAAAGAATGGTGAGAAACATTGTGATACCAGACTTGATATTTCTCGTGTTGATCTTTATTCACTTATTCAAATGCTTCAAATTCGGAAATATATTATTATTACCGTGTTTAGGTTTTGTTCCTTCTTGAATACAATCGACATTTCTTATTCCTTTCTAGTTTTCACCTCTTTTGTGAGTACGATTTTCAACTCCACCCAAGCAGTTTCTTTCTTTCATATTAATCAAGATTTTTCAACTAACACCCTGTTTCCTGCCCATTTTTTCTCCATTTCTAGAAAAAAAAAAAATAGATCTGTTGGTTGGCCCCACTTGCCTGACATTTTTGACTTCCTTCTCACAATTAATTTGAATTTGGTTTAGCAATGGTAAGAAAACTCATTATCATTCTTGGAAAAATAAGTAACAAACTGAGGCTAAATAAAAATTACATGAATAAGTTCCTTCTTGACTACATAATCGACATTTTTTTAAATACTTTTTTGTTTCTTTTGTCAATTCAATTTCCAACTATTTTATATTTTAACCTAATTTAGAGTTACTTGTATCCATTTTTTAACCTAGAAAAAAGGTACACCCTTTCTTCAAAAGTACTAAATCATAATTTATATTGGTTTAATAGCAAAATACCCCCTACAAACTTGATCATGTGCGATATATCCCCATATAAGTCTGTCTCCTTCTTGGGCTATCGGTTTGCAAGATGAGTGGAGACAAGTTGTCATCGAGTATATCAATGGCAAGCATCTCGAGCAGATGGTTGTCCATCTAGCAGATAGTTATTAGCTCTCATCGACGACCCTCAGGTATACATTGCGATTTATATTGTATGTCATTTCAAAATCTCGGCACATGATCATTAATTAGTTAAAATGTCAATATGTCAGCTTGAAATCCTGATTGAGTTGAAGTCGTCGACAGAGGAGGATGGTCGAGGTTTTGTGCATGAATTAACCGTTCCGCATACTCAAGACGATTAGCTGTCTGATTCTATCCTGAACTGCGATTGGTTATGTAAATTAAATATAATTTGTTGATTACCATTTCGTATGAATTAGCTTATTTTAATTAAATTAATAATTTTTAATGTTGTTATTTGTGTGGGAGCGCGGTTCGATTGATCAACGATTACTTTACCCTAGATATCACCTCGAGGATCTTCTTCTCCCCTCCAGTCACCTCTTCGTGGATCTCCTACACGTAGTCAGAATCATTATTTCAATAATCTGCATGTCCGCCCAACTCGATTTATCATAGAGGAGGTAGGCGCATTATGATAAGAGTTGAAAGAGGAGGTGGGCACGCTACGAGAGGAGATGGGCGCGCTACGAGAGGAGTTGGGAGAGGAGATAGGGGCACTATGATAAGAGTTGAGAAGCGAGGTAGCAGATTTATACCATGATGTTGGAGTGCTACAAAGCTATCTGGTGGACCTTCAAAATAAGGTCTCAACACTTCGAGGCGATACAGTAGGCAGCCAAAGGGGTGATAGAGACGGGGGTCACCCATTTTGTGGACATATGAGGGTGTATTAGAATCATTTTTGTTATATGTGGAGTGGGAGGATGTGGCCCCGATGGGGACATGAGAGGTGGCAAAGGAGGAGGGGACGGAGGGGTGGCTCGAGGGCTACGGATGTGCTCGCGCCCAATGTTCAATCCCTATTTTTGTTACATACTCTCATGTCGGGATTGATTTACTTTCTATTTCAATCATAAACTTATTACACTCTTCAACACTATAAACTTCTGTCACTCTCTTGAACAATGAAACAATATCGTTGCCATGATACCTAGTCTTTAGGTTACCTTGTATATGATACATGCAGTATCCATAATGTGCCTTGAGAATAACTTCAGCGATACCATTTATTATTAGAGTCCTCGATCAGTTACAAAAACAAGGTACTTGACTTCTCTAATTACGTCCTTCATCTTTGTGAAGAACCAACTCATCGATAGATCATTCTTGCTATCGACTATGTCGAATGCAAGAGGATAAATTTAGATGTTTGCATCTTGACATGTAGCAATAATTAATTTACCTTCGTATCTAGATTTTAGAATTGTACCATCGACTAGAATTTGGGATCACATCGCATTTTTAAATACCCAAATGCATTGTCTAAGAGCCATAAAGAAAAACTTAAAAGCAATTCTCGCCATCTGTCTCAATAGAAAATGTCGAACCAAGATTAGTTGACCCCATGTTATGGCAATACCTTACCAATTTAGCATAACTCTCATCGTCCGAGTTCATTAAATCCTCCAACGCTCATTCTTTGTCCTTCCAGGCCCTCTTGTAGCTCATGACCACTTCGTACTCTGGATGACGTCGTTAATGATGTCCGAATGTTTGTAGATCGTTTGTAGGTCCTATACTTGTGCATTATCTATCTATCAATAAACCATGCTCGAATTTGTCTATGATCATTTCGACGAATTCTCATTTCGCAAGTATGTTCCCGTATATACTTGCAAACTACAAATAACTCATTCGTGTCCATCTTCGTCACTCGCAAATGCCAACGACAACTATTGTTGATGCAAATAATTGTTAATAATGACTTGTTTAATTTCTTCACTTTGAACTCAGATTTGTATTTCAGTGCAATCCAGTGCACAACTTCTTGTAGATCTTTCTTTGTTTCAAACAATTGCTTGACGTGCAAATCCTCATCATCGGAAACCACATATTAAGACTTAAATGGTGGTCCACTCAATCCAGCCCTCGAGCTCCCACTCTACTCATGTTTCTAACGGGATAAAGCAATCAAATCATCATTTGTAAAATCATTTTCATTCTCGTTGTCGAGAATTATCAAGAGAATTCTGTGCGTAACAACAAGATCACAATAAGAAACAATTATCTCAAAAATGACCACATCATCCTCACAAGCTATTTCCACCGTATCTCAAAAATCATTGGCATTGTGATCTCCTCCATCTAAATTTCGTGTTCATTTTCGACGACATTCTTCCTTATTAAAGTCATGCAAAAGAGGAGTCGTATGCATTTTAGTCAATTCAAATAGATAATTTACTTTAGTATCAGAAGTAACCTTCATATGTGGAATCGAAATGGATGAATGCTCGTTGAATTGAAATTTCAGTTCCATATCGTACTGAGAGTGATCGACTTTCAGCTTGTTTTGTAAATCATGATACATTTTCGCATATGATGTACTCAATGTTATGAAAATTGGAATAACATCATGTATGCTACTTGTCCATTTTCACATCTATCGATTTTTTTCATCTAATTCGAAATCACAAAAATAAAAAATCGGGATTACAATCATATCTGCATAATGAAATATAATTTTAATTATATGAAAAAAAATAGTCGAAAAATCAGCCCAACTACTAGATAACAGAATTTTTAATTAAAAAAAGTCGGACCAGATGTTAATAGTCGGCCCAAGCTGGCAAGGCTGATCTCCTTTAAAAGAATATACATGCAGATGAATTTTTTTCTTGTTTATGCTTTAAAAAATTATAGATTTATTAAATAAATTTATCTACATGTTAATTTATATTGAAATAAGGTTTATCGATTAAAAAATAGACTAATTTAACGAAAATAAAATTAAACATACGTAAATATACTTACCGATTCAAAGTGATAGATATAAAAAATTATTTTCTTATTCAGTGTTTGATAAATTTTTTAGATTTTGAAGTTGAAGCAAATGAAAAATGAAAGAGTTTTTTCTGTGTTGGGATAAATAGATAAAAAAAGTTAGTTGAATTTGAAATTTTAAGTGAAAAGTATTTGATTTTTACTCGTTAACTAAAATGGTTGTATTTTCTTTAAAAAAAAACAATATTTTGTAATTATATAATATACTTAAGGACATCTTTGTCTTTTAACACCTAAAAGATTATTGTGAAAATATGCTATTATTAAAAATTTAAAGTGAAAATTAGGAAGTGTGACTAAACCAATTTTTAAAGTAACTCAAATTTCCGTAACCCAAGCAATTAATCTCCAACGAAGGTCGTAGCCTCTAGAGAAAAAGATGAGCCCACCTCCAATAATTGAAGCTACGTCAGAGTTGATGACAAAGACATTGTTGAAATTGAAGATGAATTCATTGGAATTGTAGACGAAGAAGTCACTGACAAAGAAGTTATCAAATATAGGTGTGAGAAGAATTTATTGTCTTTTTGTATATACAATAATGCTCCTCGAACGGGGCAGATGACAGGGGCGTTGACGGTGGGGTGGGGTGGCATGGGGTGGGGTGGTTTTTTTTTTCAAATTGTCAAATTATGTATTGGCTCGTGTTCTCTGTGTCATTGATTCTATTGTTGAGTCTATTACTATAACAAGATTGTTGTATATATATGTGTAATATATATAATGACAGTTACATATAGTGCCTATTTGTTTCCCATTTTTATAGTAAGAATGCATCATGTAATAGTAGATTGACAGATAATGTATGGTTAAAAAAAATTGGATTTACTGTAATATTATTTTATTAAAGAATGAGTGGTTGAAAAAAAAAAATGTATATATATATATATACTCGAAAAAATGGTTATCAAACAAGAATATAAATTTTTACACTAAAAAGAATAAGCACCCGATTTTAATTATTAATGCTTTATTTTTTAAATTCAAATTTAAAATATAGGGATTGAGGTAATTTTGTTTTCCCTATAGAGAAATATAAAAAGCCCACGTATGCGAAACATCAACAAACCATTTTGGGCCCACTTCAACTTCAAACCCGACCCACCTATTAAAACCCTAAGAAAC
The DNA here is from genome assembly GCA_903798345.1 of Fraxinus anomala. NCBI lineage: Eukaryota > Viridiplantae > Streptophyta > Magnoliopsida > Lamiales > Oleaceae > Fraxinus > Fraxinus anomala. Next base: position 9,532 of record CAIGRN010039718.1, read on the forward strand.
CTAGAAACATGGGCCCCACATTATTTTCAACTAATCACCTCTTATTGCTTATATATACAAGTCAAAAGTATGAATTGCTCAACATGAAAAAAAAAAATTGATTAAAAATTAATTAAATTTTTATCCTATTTCGTGCATATGTTCCGTAAAGTGCAAGTTTGACGAGCATTACTGAGCGAAATTAAACGGAATAATAAACGTGAGTTTCTTGTATTATTATTCAATCTTTCTTATTAAAGTGCAAGTTAGACATGAATTACTCATCGAAATGAAGCTGAACAACAAAATAGAGTTTTGTATCGTGTTATTCAAATTTTCTTACTAAAAACATCCAAAGTCGAGGGACGGAAAGTAATTAACTATATAATACCTTATCATACCTAGTACCTCTCAAAAAAAATTTCTTGAAAAGTTATATAGCACAAGATTGGCTCTCACTATTTCTCATTAAATTATAATTTTTTTTAGTTATCAATCAAATTTTTTTAATAAAATAATATTGCATGTAAATAAAAAAAAAAAAATCCTTCTTTTCTAATTATTATATACATTTATCAAAAAAATTATGATTCCCCTAACATGAAATAATAGGCGCCAAACGGGGACATAACACACATTGATACAACACAAACCTAAATTATTAATGATGATTTTATATATTATATTTTCTCCGCCTCTTCGCTTCATTTTCCTCTGCTACTCTCCCTTCCTCTCCCTCCTCTATATCTCTTCTACCTCCCATTTGCTAAATTAATCAATAAAGATTTATTTTTTTGTGCCTCAGGTTCGTTTTACTTCTGTCTCTTGATCTGAATTTTTGTTCCTTTCATTTCCTTTTATATAATTAAGGGTAAAAAAAAAAAAAAAAAAAAAAAAATCTTGATTGCCTTTTTTTTTATTGGGTTTTTGGGTATTAGGTTTTGTATGTATTGGAAGGGGAATTTCAGAATTTATCTGTGGGTTTTTGAATTGATGTTCTGATTAGGTTAACCGCTTGAAGCTTGACAATTACTGGGTTTTCTTTATGATTCTTGAAAAATGGGATTGGGTTTTTTAGCGGTGGTTTTTAATCTTGATTGATCATAGTTGAGTTCAGTTTTCTGGTTGGGTCCTTTTGTTACTGTGGATATATGGAATCTAAGGTTTAAAAATTTCTGTACTTTTGTGTGGGTTTTTGAATTTGGGGAATTTGATGTATGTGTTTTATATGAGTTGATTAATTAGAATAGATGTTTGAAATGTGTGAAATTGAGCATTCATCAACGTGTCAACTTTAAGAGATCTTCTTGATTTTTATTTGAAGAAGCTACATTTTTTAAATTAGACACAATTTTAAGATGTCAAAATGAGTTTAGTTAAGAAGGGTGGCGTGTCAACCAATTAACTGTTGTTGCTATCTAAATAGTTACATTCGCTAGATCAACTCATATATCCAAATGTTTTAGTCCGCCTCTCATGTGCCTAAGCGGCTGGGCAGATGCATGTGCCCAAACAGCTGTGTAGAGCTGCAGACACAGACATGCTTGCACACACATACATGAGTGTGTTTGGTGCATATTAAAATGAGAGAATGTATTTTTTTGAAATGATGTGATGAGGAATATGTGGTTGAAAAAGAAGGAAAAGTTATTGATGTGATGTAAAATATTATTTTATTAAAAAATGTGGTTGAAAATGAGTAGAAGAATGAGAATGAAAAAATTAATGTGGCTCAAATAGGGGCATAATTAGGTATTCATAAAGGGTTCAGTTTTTGTTGTAGCAGGGTGAAGTAGGGGAAGTGTGACTTGACTTGATAGAGGGGGATATGGCTGGGATTGCAACTGAGGAGTCTGAAGAGGGGAGATCATTGGAAGGGGTTTTAAGCAGCCAGCAGCAGCAATGTCAATCTGGGGAGTCATTAGCGGAATGGAGGTCTTCCGAGCAGGTGGAGAATGGGACCCCTTCAACTTCGCCCCCTTACTGGGACAGTGACAGTGATGATGATAATGGTATTTGATTTATTCCTTTCAATTACGTGGCAGCCTGTGTTTATTATTTCTTTTTTTCTTTTTCTTTTTAGTTCTTGTATATTGCTTGACATTTGTCCTATGGTCTCTCTGAATACAGTTTTCTTCAGTATTTTAGATAGTATGCGTTACTTACCATTTCAAGGAAATGGGTATTAGAGGAGTGAATCAACCCTCTCTCTCCTGGACAGGAAATATTTTAAATAATGGGAAAACAAAAGGAGAAACTGAATTAGAGAAGGAAGAAGAATCCAAAAGACTTTATAATATGAGAGAAAATTGACTTGGGAAAGGAAGAAGAACCAAAAGCTTTTGGTATCATGTTATTGTGCATCAAATTTATGTATAGAATATGAATTTGTTGGTGGAACCTGGTAAATATTTTTTTCTCTGTTTTGTTCACTTTCCATGTAATACTCAGTGACACCCATGAAGGTTATTGTCTGCAAAGTTGTTGCTTTATCTGATGGGTTGACACTTTTGGGTTTGTGAGTGTATACCATATGCAAGGGTCATATGTGGATGTTGTCTTTGGGCCATATTTTTGTTTGATTATTATGAAGTTTCTGAGATTGCAGAATCATCTAAATGCAATCCAATTGGGTTCTTAAGTGATTACTGTTTATGCTCTAGTATAAATTATTATATGGAAATTACGACACAATTAAATTCTCTGGTTGAAACTATAATTCGTGCTTTATTCTTTTTCCTCTTTTAAGAAATGTCTAGAGGCTGATCGTTTCTCTCAATCTGCTATGGCAACATTATAGTGTTAAATTTGAAGGAATTGGAAATGAATTTGAGCAATTTGCAACTCAACTGCTAATTTCTTTAATTTGGTGTTGATGCAAACTTTTTGCATTGGTGCTGAAGATTTACATGAAGCAAACAATTGTTTTCTTGGTAAAGAAACCAAGCAATGATTCTTGTCGTTGATGTGAACTTAGATTACATAGTATTCTTAGGATAATTGCTTTCTGCTTTTTACGTTGCAGGACCGCGGCCTTCTGATTTATATGTAAAGTATACATGGAAGATCAACAAGTTTTCACAAATTAACAAGAGAGAACTTCGAAGTGGTGTATTTGAGGTTGGGAGCTACAAATGGTATGATTCTTGAGAAAAAAAGTGGTTCTAGAATATCTTTACGGGCTTGTCATGCAGCTATTATTTGCGTCTCCATTGGCTTTCTATTTATAGAAAAACCATGGGTCATTTGTGCTAAACTTCGAGTTGAGATTTCTTGCCACTTCCTTTGGTTGACCTATGATCTTAGAATTTTCTTGAAGTTGGTATTAATCTACTATACTCTTCATGGGTTCTTATTTAACATGGATGCAAAGCATTTTCAGTAAATTATTTTCCTTCAGGATAAATGCTTATTTAATTCTGCCTTTCTACCCAACAACTGATGCTCTTTTACAAATTTTTGGGCTATGTGGTCCATCTTGCTGTCTTTGTTTAATCGGGCGTTCGTTTCCGTTGATATCTTTTACTGTATGTGCGTGCATATGGCATGTGATGCCATTATCTGATTTCAATATTGCTGCTAACATTAATATTTATTCAAATTTGGATGGTAGGTATATTTTGATTTACCCCCAGGGATGTGATGTCTGTAATCATCTCTCTTTATTTCTCTGTGTGGCTAATCATGACAAGCTTCTTCCAGGTATGATAAATGAAATGTGATGAATTCCTTTGAAATTATAATTGTATGTTTTGGAGTTGATATCATGTGATTTTTCTACTATAAATAGGATGGAGTCATTTTGCACAGTTCACTATTGCTGTGGTGAACAAAGATGCTAAAAAGTCCAAGTATTCCGGTAAGTTATTCAATTATTACTATTACTTTTGTGGTCAAGATTTCATTTTCAATCATGACCAGCCTGAATATGTATTTAAAAATTTGCAGATACACTACATCGGTTTTGGAAAAAGGAGCACGATTGGGGATGGAAAAAATTTATGGAGCTATCAAAATTGTTAGATGGGTTTATTGATGCTGATAATTTAATAATTAAAGCTCAAGTCCAAGTCATCAGGTGTCTGTGGATAACATACTTATGAATATTTGCAATGTTTAATTGTTTGACTGTAATAGTTTTACACTCTTTTTATAGATTTGTAGGTTTTAAATTTATCCTATCCTTTTGGATTGAGTTAATCTATTAGTGGTTACAATTACAAATTGATTTTATTTGCATCATATGACAATTCTATATATTTTAACCTTTGCCATTGGTTTGCAGGGAAAGAGCTGATCGTCCCTTCCGTTGCCTTGACATTCAATATAGGAGGGAACTTGTTCGAGTATATTTGACAAATGTCGAACAAATTTGCCGTCGTTTTGTGGAAGAAAGACGGAGCAAACTTGGAAAGTCGATAGAGGATAAAGCTAGATGGTCAAGGTAATGGGGTCTGGTTTTTTTGTTGGTCCTCATTATTTGTTTAAGACATTGCTTTTAATACTTTCATGGGAGGTTATCATCTGTCTTGGTGAACAAAATGCATTGTTCGTTTATTTATTTCTTTGATCAATTCAGAGCAGCATTATTGGTCCAAGCCCAGTTCACAAGCTTCAGCAGATGCTACTTAATCTATCCTGTTCAATAATAACAAGATTTTGTATGAAAATTTTTTTAGCCCCTGTTTGGGTTAGTTAAAATGCATCTAGTGTTAAGTATGGAGAGAAGTCAGGCGTTTTCTGGTTTCCTGATTATAAATATTTTGTTTTGGGAATTTAATATCATAAGAAGCACGCACACACATACTGTCTTTTTAGATAAATCTATAGTAGGCTTCTTTTGAAACTCTCGTTCTTGGACATGTTTAAAAGTTTGTATCTAAGAAACTAGGTTTAGAACTGTGGGGATGATTCCACTGAGAGTAGTTTTAGAGCTTGTCAAAGACTAGTTCAGAATCTTCTTTCTCCACCACCACGATGATTATTTTTTTCAATTAGTTGACCAATTGTTATTACTATATATATGTCCATTTATTTTTCATTTCTTAATATTCAAATTTAATGCATATAGACAAGGATAATTTTTTCAAAGTAATTCTTTTATTCAATTTACATCATCCAAATATTATTTACTGGATATCTGTCATACTTTCCAGCTTCCGTACCTTCTGGATGGGTATAGACCAAAGTGCCAGGCGCCACATGTCACGAGAGAGAACAGATTCCATACTAAAAGTACTTGTGAAGCACTTTTTCATAGAAAAAGAAGTCACATCAACTCTGGTCATGGATTCATTGTACAGTGGGCTGAAGGCTCTTGAAGGACAGACCAAGGGGAATAAAGATGAGGGAAAATGTTCGGAGGCAGAAGAATTACCAGTTCCTATTGTTCGCATTGAGAAAGATATGTTTGTTTTGGTGGATGATGTGTTACTACTACTCGAGAGGGCTGCCTTGGAACCTTTGCCTCCAAAGGATGAGAAGGGCCCTCAAAATCGTATTAAGGTGAGCTTCATGATGTGCAACTATTTATGCGTGCAAAGCATGGCCTTGGTTGCTTATTTTTCAGTAGGTACTAATGAGTTAACAGAAATGCTTAGGTTGGGTTGTTTCAAGGAACTGGCATCTCTGAAGGAAATTTTTGACATCACCTTATCTGCTTAGATAGTGGAATTAGCTTTTCGTTAAAAGCACTTATTTAGGCAGTTTACACCTGGGTAAACGAAAGTCTTTCTGATTTCAAGTGAAACCAAGAACTCTCAACTCCAATGTGAAAAGAAAAGGAAAAAACTGCTCAATGTGAAAAGAAAAGGAAAAACCTGCTCATTTGCTCAAGTGTTACTGAAAGTGCAAGCATGTATTGAATTAATTTATTGTCCATGAGCATATGCTGAGTCTGCAATTCTTTGTTTTCAAGGATGGGAGTGCTGGAGAGGAGCTCAACAAAGATTTTATTGAACGTGATGAGAGGCGTCTTACTGAACTGGGTCGTCGGACAATTGAAATATTTATCTTAGCCCATTTATTCAGGTATACATTTTACTGAATGTGCATAATTGGTCCTTCTGCAATCATCAAATGCAGCAGTCCTTCGGAGGTTATGATTATATATACTTTACTTTGCACTCTCGCTACAATATTTCGTAGAAGAAATCTAGGACGTCAGTATCAGAAAGTATGAGTTGTTTGCTTTGAGGATATCTGCACTAGTTAAGCTTTGAATTAGAAGTGCACCATTTGCATTTGTCACTATGGTGGCCAAATAGACATTCATTTTATGGTGGTGGTTTCACCATTATTTCTTTTGATAGACTTTAAAAGCTTGTTTGGGAAGTGTATATAAATGGTTTCAATTATAAATAGACAGACATGAGGGATAGATAAATGGATAGTACGTGTGAGTTTCTCGAAATATGTGGATAAAAAGTGGCTTGAGTATTTATAAACAATTTATAATTATGAGCATAACATAGGCTAATTTTTTTAATATTATACGTCTCATCGGAATTTATGAATGTAGTGGGTATTAATAAATCATTTTCCTCCAATAGTTCCTCCAAGCAGTAGCCTTCAAATACTTTGGCATTATGGTTAGAATAGCACCAGTTGCAACTTAATATGCGCATAGGACAATAATTTTTTTTTCTTTTTTTAATCCAGCATGCGAAACGTACCATTCTATTATTTTATTCCTGAATGTTTACCCTTGCTTGTTGCAGCAGTAAAATTGAAGTCGCATACCAGGAGGCTGTTGCTCTAAAGAGGCAAGAAGAGCTCATCCGTGAAGAGGAGGCAGCTTGGATGGTTGAGAATGAGCGGAAAGTAAAACGTGGAGCAGCTGACAAGGAAAAGAAATCAAAGAAAAAGCAGGTTTGGTAAAATCACTTTATACCTCGTGAATGTTTGGCAATTTACATCCAACTGGAAATAAAGGAGTTAGAGTTACAGTCGAAGTTGTTGAATTTTTACTAATAGACAACAGAAAATGTTGCATGATGTTGATATCCTGGAAGTATATTGCATTAGTCTGGGAAAGGGTGGCATCATCCTTCAAATTTTTCTTCTTCAGTATGTTAGACTTCATGAAGTATCTGCATTTTTTGTTTCTCTGAACATATCTTGGCTTTGGATTCAGTGTTAAATGTATGATATCTTGTATGATTCTATGCAGTGTACCTGCACAGGCACTTGCTTTGCTATATGTATGAGCTAAGAAGCATGGATACTTCTAAACTTATTATGTACCCCGTATTCAATACACGCTTTTTTAAATTTACGATACGTATCAGACACTTTTGGACACGTGAAGAAGAGTTATATAGGTTTTAAACTCATTATTATTGACAATAGATAATAAAGTTTTTTTTTTTTAACATAAAAGATAACTATTGTTATTATCAATAACTTATTGAAATATTTATTGGCAATGGACACCAATTTTATTTTATTTTCTATTTAATATTTATTATTGGCATCTACTCTTTTGTGAACTCTATGAGAAGGAATAAAATGATTCCACAACGAGTTAAAGAATTAGTTTTCACCATGACAATTTACGTCTTTTATCAACTACAATTAATTTTTATTCAAGAGGAGAATCCAAAATGTAGGATATTGTCGGAGACTCATTTGATATTCTTGAAGGTGTTGGGCTGCTTGAGGTTGTTGATTTATCATTAGATGAGCCAGAGTTGGATATAATGATTTTTAATGGCAGTGAAGAAGTTGATGGCGATGTTAAAATAAATGAAGTTGGGATAATTAAGATTAAGATAAAATATTTTAATGTTTTATTTTTTTTTCCAGGCGTATATTTTAATGTTTTCTTTTACAATATTGATATTATGCTGAATTTTATGATTTAACTTGTAAAAAAATATTACACATTATAAATGTATACACGTATCCTAATTTTTTTAAAAAAAAAAGCTGTATTGATGTTCCCGTATTCGCATTACGTATCTGAATATGTACTATTTAGTATACGAGTAAAATGATGTGGTGACACATAAGAAAACGTTGAATTTAGAATATGTAAAGGAGATTAAAATAGTTTCTGCACGGAGTATAAACTTAATATTTCCTTGGTCCTGTTGACCTTTGCATTGTAAATTTTGGTAAATATTCTGTGTAGTACTGTAAACTATAGTATTGGGCAGTGCCATGCAACATCTCTATTTTCAAAGACATGTCATCTTTATATGTGTACTTCCAAGCAAGTTTTGAAGTATTGGCCTTATTTGGTCGAATGCCTTCTGCCGTTGGTTATTACATATTATTTTTTTCGTTCAGGGAAAACAAAAACGAAATAATCGCAAAGCAAAAGACAAGGGAAGGGAAGATAAAGCTGACATTGTTCTGCAAGCCAAGACTGAGCCAGACACTCATACTGGTGAAAGGAAAGACTATTTAACCATGGATTCCAAAATCGAACTTGAAAAAGCTGATGCAATGGAAGATGTTTCTGATGTATCCGATTCTGTAGTTAGTTTTTCAGAATTACTTTGCCCTGATGCAGAAGACAGAGATGTGAGTCCTGTTAATTGGGATACCGATACTGCTGAAATGCATCCTTCCGTAGAAGGCAGTAGCAGTGTGGTTGATAGGCTTTCCAGTGTTCAAAATGGCATATCAGAGAGAACTCCATCTGTTGTGGATGATAGTTCATCCACATACTCAACTGATTCAGTCCCTTTGGTTGTAATGAATGTTCCTTGTAAAGGAAATCCTCCAAATCGAAAACACAAACAATCGCCGAGCAGGTAAACATTTATTCCCCTAGTATGTAATTTTTGCAAATTGGTCATGGTAAAAATAATGACTTCTTTCTTTAACATATAGAGTGAGGAACCATCAAGGCAAGGTGGCTTTTGATGCGGTTGATTTGGCTAATGAAAGACCTAGTCAATCACTCGAATCCGCGTCAGTTGCAGGAAAGCAAACTGATCAATTTGGAGCAATAAGTGGATCTGTGTCTCAAACTGTTGTTCAATCCTTCCAGGATAAGGTAAACTGGCCCGTGCAGCATGTGGGAAAGTTGGTTTTCTTGCTTCATAAATTTTATCTTTTGTATGATAATGTGTTTAGGAAAGATTAGCTGTGCGCGTGAATATTCTAAAAACTCCTCACCACTTCCCTTCCTGCCCTGTCATCCCCTCTTGTTGTGTCACATGGATTGATGAGATTCTGCATTGTTGACTATAGGAGAAAGTAATAGTTTCACCACAGAGAAATCTTAGTGCCAAAGATATGGCTCGGGTGGAAGCATCTACAGAGAAGACAGCAGGTGTAATATCCTCTCCTAGGAGCCCTTCCAAAAGTATTCCTTATACTGCTCTGCCAACATCAGAGCCAACGATTAATGCTGCTAGCAACCATGTCGTGGTTAAGAAACCATCTTCAGACAGCATAAAGGAAGCTGATAGATCACTGAGATTGGAAACTATAGCTGCAAACTCTGCCCCATGGAAACCTGGTGCTCAGAAAATTGCGACTCCGAAACTGGCTGATAAGCCTTCTGGACAGCAAGTACCTGCTGCAAGTGAAAGGATTTTTGGACTGCAAGTGCCCGTCACAACTGAAAAGCCTTCTATGCAGCAAGTGCTGGTCACAAATGAAAAGCTTTCAAAACCAAAAATGCCCATTGTGTCAAGACCCTTGAGTGCTCCTCTAACTCCTGGGCCGAGACCAACTGTTTCCATGGTCCAGACAACCCCTCTTTTAGCACGCTCCAGTAGCGCTGCTGGTCGATTGGGTCCTGACCCTTCATCTGAAACTCAGACTTATGTCCCGCAGTCCTATCGAAATGCAATAATGGGTAACCCTGTCGCTGGAAGTTCGCCAGCTTATACACCACATCATATACCGAATTCAGTGGTAAATTCTTCATATTCACGCTCACAGGCGCCAGCTCTTGTATCTGCACCACTCTTTCCACCACAAAGCCCTGATACCATGGAACAAAATTCAGTGAATATAAGTCCTCAATTTGGAATGGTAAATCATGAAATGCAACAAAATGGGTCCATATGGATGGAGTCCTCTCAAAGGGATAGCAGCAGGAACATACCTGATAACAATTCTTCTGTGCTTAATGAAATGAAAAATTCTGTTGTATACATGCCTCCGTTAAGCAGATTCCAGGATCACCATACATCATCTGAGTCTCTTGCCCACACATCTGCCCGTCAAAGTCATGGTGCATTTGCAGATGAATTTCCCCACCTGGATATCATCAATGAGTTGCTAGACGAGGAGCAGGGTTATGGGATATTAGCCAAAGAAAATCTGGGTTATCAAGGCTTCAGCAATGGGGCTCACCATCTAAGCCAGCAGTATAGTTTCCAAAGTGAGATGGGCATGTCAAGTGTCCTGGGCCCCTCTACGAGCTCATGTAGGTTTGAGCGGACTCGAAGTTATCACGATGATGAATTTCAACATGGTTATGGCGCTTCTGGGAGCCATTTGGATACTCTTAGTATTATGATTCCTCAGTCTAGTCCACAACTTTGTTTAAATGGTCAGATTGATGGTTTGATTCCTAATCAATGGCAAATGGCCAGTTCTAATCTGCCCTTGGTCAGGAATATGGATAGTGATGGCTATCTACATTACATCGAGGAGTATCCAAATCTGGCACATGGCATCAATGGCTATACAGTATTCCAGCCGTCTGATAGACGTTGAAGCCTATTTATGATGGAGCTCAAACAGGAACATAAGAGTTATAGTCCATAGTGATAATCTATCGAGGAAGCCTTGGGTGTTCTAGATTTCTAAAGAGGTTTGTAACCTTTTAATTAAGAGATTATTTTGTAAAAAGTGATTCTGCTTTTCTTTCTTTTATACTTACTTTTCTAACAGATGTGGTTTTGCTTCTCCCCTTCTTGGAGGTTTCAACTTTAATATATTGATGTTATTTTCTGTTATCCAGTCTATCTCATCTAAGCTTTTGCTATTTTGCATTAATCACGTTGCTGGCCTTTTAGGGAGTTTTTCAGGAAATGGACTTCAAGCCGGAGGTAGAGAGTCTTATAAACAACCTCTGGTATATTTTGTGATTGTCAGGTATTGCTTTTAAGTACTTATAAACAGTAGGTTCTACAGAATGTGCGAATAATAAGTGGGTGTTAAGTTGTGGTCCTAAGAAATGTGTGAATAATAAGTATGCCATAAGTATCGAGGTGTAAGGTAAATTTGTGACACAGGTTGTCATTTATTTTTCAGTTAGATGACACTCTTGTGTGAACAAGGAAAACAAGGCAGTGCAGGATTCTTATGTATAGATGTTATATGAGAAAATGAATGTTCGGTATTAAGCATTGGACACAGTAACTATCACTTTGATTAGAACTCGTCCTTAAATTTGATTTGTAAGAGGGAGGGAGGGTGTTCAAAGTACTTGTAAACCTACAAGAAAAGCCTTTCTTGTTTTCTCTATTCCTAAATTTTTTGTCCGTGTACAATAATCGTCACAATATGGTCTATGGCCAACTTTATTCCCCTGAAGTCCCGAGACCATAAAAAAAATAAAAAATTTAAAAAAAAAATTAAAATAAATAATAATAATAATAATAATCATAATCATCATCATCATCATCATCCTTGAGCAAACATTTTACAAGCATTGTGAAAGACAATTAGATCATTTCAAGTCTCTCCAAAATCGACATCCATGGTGATCCATGTTTTTTCAGAGGAGGGACTCCACAAAATTAATATCTACGGGAAGTATTCTTGTGCATGTCACCCATCATGACGAAGGTCTTACTCTGATACTAATTGTGAACATCATTATGAGTACGACTTACTCTTAAAATCAACTTGTAAGGTAAAATCATTATCCAAAGTCTATAAAATCACAAGGCAAGATAAGACAAGATGAAGAAGTTAAAATCTTGTCTGTTATATACTATTTAAATTTACGCATTACCGTGTATTGGTTGTAGCGCCCCAAATTTTATAAATAAACCGAAGTTACTGAAATACGATTGATAACCAATTATCGCGAAAAATATCGTGATGATAAATTTTTTCAAACAAAGTTAATTCAAACATTCCTAACTTTATAAACTTCAAAACAACTCTCTGGAAGTAAACTTCAATAAAACAATGAGACTAATATTTCGGAACTAAAGCTCGAAAATAATGTTAAAACATGTAATTAATGAATAATTAAAGAAGACGCTCAATAAGATACACGTAATTTTTATTTAAACATAATATAAACACCAATCATAAGCATATCAATATATCATACCACAACATATCATACGAATTTCTTAGAACCCCTACATCCAGAAGGATTTATATCAATTGACGCGAAAGTCTATATCGAAGATTTATATAAATTTACCCGAAGATCAAACCCAAAGGATTTACTTTAAATTTGATGTATTGAATATGTAAACATTACGAATAAGACGTGTACATAAATATTTTACCTCGATTGAAAAGATTTGAAATAATCTTGAAAAAAAAAAAAATATAGATTCCCTGCTTGAAATATGACTTTTTCCATTTACCCAATTTGGCTCAGGCTTCTGGTCAGGGGCGGACCCAACACCTGGCCAGCCCCCGCGGCCGCCTGTGCTGGGTCCGATAAACTTCAAAACAACTCTCTGGAAATAAACTTCAATAAAACAATGAGACTAATATTTCGGAACTAAAGCTCGAAAATAATGTTAAAACATGTAATTAATGAATAATTAAAGAAGAAGCTCAATAAGATACACGTAATTTTTATTTAAACATAATATAAACACCAATCATAAGCATATCAATATATCATACCACAACATATCATACGAATTTCTTAGAACCCCTACATCCGGAAGGATTTATATCAATTGACGCGAAAGTCTATATCGAAGATTTATATAAATTTACCCGAAGATCAAACCCAAAGGATTTACTTTAAATTTTATGTATTGAATATGTAAACATTACGAATAAGACGTGTACATAAATATTTTACCTCGATTGAAAAGATTTGAAATAATCTTGAAAAAAAAAAAATATATAGATTCCCTGCTTGAAATATGACTTTTTCCATTTACCCAATTTGGCTCTGCGAAGACCAATACCGGCTTGTACACAGAAATTATGAATCTCACAATTGCGTTTTGGGTAATTAATTGTATATACATATCCTAGTCTCCATGTCCTACTCCAATTCAAATAGACTTATTTTAGTGAGAGTAAAATTAAATAAACCTTTGGTGGCTTAGTTCGATTGAACGGATTATTCAAATTCATTAGCTCAATTCCCAAAATACTCTAGGATTTACTCAGAGAGAGAGAGAGAGAGAGAGAGAGAGAGAGAGAGTACAAATAGCTCGATCAGTCTAATTTCACCGAATAACATCCGATTCTCTTAAGAATTTAAATCAAAGCACTTCAGAAAATACAATAACATGCCTAAAGTTTATCGGAATATTATAATAAGTGTAGTTTCTACACTTATTCGAGGTTCTAATTGATGATATTTTACTATTTTTTGGATAAAATACTACCTAATTTGTGTTATATTTTATTTTGTAGGTAAAACTCAATTTTGATGAAAAATTGGAGAAAAGAATGCAAAGATGACGGAAAAGTGCTCAATTGTATCAAATACAAAGTTTCATGGCAAATTGTAAATATTCAATAATTGATTCGGACTACAAGATGACACTTTGAAGATTGTTAGGAGACGATTGGATGGAATTATAACTCAAAAAGAAATGAAAAATGATCAAAATATTATCAAAATTAATATCCAATCGCAAATGTTATATTCCAAATTTTTAGCCGAAAATTGAGACCCATTTTGTATAGTAAACGTCCAAATTAAAAGCATTCTATTTCTAGTAAAATTGTATCCCTTTTTGTTATCTTTCCAACGCACTTTGAATCGCCTTAATCGGATATCTAGAGAGAAAATTATGACCAAAATACTGACTGTTGTACAGAGACAAAAAAATTCGCGCACAAAAACAACCTTCCTTATTCGATTGGAACTCTTTTGGAAATCAATTTCGACATGATTTTTAACCAATTTTCTACTCCTACAAATATTAACAGCAGAATATATATTGGAGACCTCCTTTTGACCTAAAAATCATATATTCTATATATTTTGGCGGCGAAAAAACAGGCACAGTCATCAACCAAAGGCAAATTATGCAAGTTTATTAAAGAATATTCATCGATTTTCAAGATTTAAGCCAAGAAATTGGATTCCTCCACTCTTTTCATTATTTCTCGATTTGGGTGATGTCTTCTCATTATCTTTTGTATAATTTAATAATTTTGATGGTTGGCTAGATTTTTCAATTGTATTGAATGAATGTTGAACCCTATTTTCATTTATTTTCAATTTAGGAAATTTGTGTTATTATTGGATTGATTCTACATACTCATTTCACTACTTATTGCTTGATCACCAATTAAGTAATTAGTTACTTGTACTTGTAGTGTAGAAATGCTCACAATACGGTAAAATCAACATATGTAGTTAGAATTAGGAATAATCTCTTTCACACATGCAATCTTGTTATAATCTAAATCAAATGCATGACTTTCAAATGAATTTGGACTACAAATAGGATCGTCTCGTGTTAATCGTAGGTTGGTGTATTTTGGGAAAGAACATTTAACATATTAGATTTATCGATTGTCAAAAAACGCATGAGTTTACTAGATTAATTACTGAGAATTGAAATAGATAGAAATAGGGGAATCACATGAATCCAATACAAGCATTCATGTATTAAAAAAATATCATATTTATTTATTTTTTTAGAGTAGAAATTAGTATAAATAACAAAACACAATCCTCTCTTGTCGCTATATTTCGAATTCGATAAAAACTATTGAACAACAAATTTGACATTATTCCTCGTGGGAACGACACTCTTAACTCACATATTTTATTACTTATACAATGATTCCGTATGCTTACACATTTCACGTGAACATATTACATTAGCCGTCTTAAAGTCCCATGTGAGGTGTTCTTTTTCTCCAATGCAAGAAACATGCAAGTTTAGAATCTCATTGTTAAGGTATTAAAGAAAGCTGCAGTCCAAGCCTAGCCTTCATTTTTTGTAGTTTATTTTCGACTTAGAAAGGAGTCCACTTCGGTAATAGTTCATTCCATTACCAACTCAGCTCATTTGGGCTCCATTAAAATGAAATTTTAGGAAAAAATGTATTTTGAAATAATGATTTTTTGAAGAATCTGTGATTAAAAAATTAAAAATTAAAAAAAAATAGATTTATATGTAACATTATTTGATGGAAAAATGTATGATTAAAAATGAATTTTAGAAAAATACATTTTTTTCAAAAATGGAGCCCAACTCAATATCTCTTGGAATAATTTCGTATTCCTCGTCAAAATTAAGTGTGTATATATTAGTCTATATATACGTCTACCTTAAGTTTGACAAATACAAATGTTCAAAAATTCAAACTTCAAAGGAGTTAACAGTTGCTGCCAAGAATTTTTCTTAAAAAAAATTCCACAAATTTGGGCAGAATTTTGCATGAATCAATGGAGACACCGATGAGAGTCTAACTATGAGAAAGAAATACAAAACCGTCTTCTTTATGCACATTGAATTGTTCACAATCGTGCAAAACAACGAATAAATTTATTCCTTAATCTTGTCAGTTACTCATGGTTAAAATGTCAAAGGATAGAAAAACATGGGACATGGGACACATGTTCAAAACCAATCTCTTTAATTTGTCAATTTACATGCAAAATTTTCAATTGGAAATGATGAAGAGCTTACAACTAATAAGTTAATGAGAAAAATTCTCATGACCCTCCTTATAAATACCCAGTTTCCCTACATAAAACTCCCCATTATCGCTTATAAATCTGTTTTGGTGTACAAAATGAGACATTTCAATTGCATTGTGCTAGTAGTAGCAGTCATTCTTTTATGTGTCCGACCGGGTAATAGTCGATTATTGACTGATCAAGAGAAGGGATTAAAGAAAAGAGGCATTGTTCTACAAGTACTTCAGACGCATCGACCTGTCCCTCCTTCTGGACCATCAGGATGCACCCACATCCCTGGAAGTGGTGGCTCTGCTTGTCCCATTGAGGAAATGCACTTTGCCGGTGCCCGTGGTGGTGGTGGTGCTTAGCTGCCACCTATTCGCACCCGATGAATGTATTTGGTGTGGATGGTACTAATAAAAAATGAAGTTCACTTACACATTTTTTTTTCTCTCACTTTTATTTTTCCTTATATTTTTTTAGTGTGTGGGATTTTACACTTGGTTATTATCTTAAATAATATCCACTTGTTAAGCTTATATGACATGGTATACATTGTAATGAAAGTAAAGTTGATTGCAAAGTTTGATTCATTTTATACTTATTTGTATTCATTTATTGCGTTATTCTATGAATTAGAGTTTAATATATATTTGGTTATAAGTTTATAGACTTAACTTGCAATTTTCTACTTAAAAACTTGCATTAGGCTGTTTGGGAAATTTTTTCAAGTTCTTGTGATTTGTTCTCTTCTTTTTCTATAAAATTAAATTTATTAATATTAGCTTATTAAATATACAAATAACATCAGAGAATTTGAAAATTATAACTGATATTACAAGAACATGAAAGTATTTTCATTTCTCTTACGTTAGATTGAACTTTGATAAATCTTTTTAATAACCCCGATTTCCTTACAAAAGAGTACTGACTATTTCAATTTTCCTTTTTCCATCCAATCAGTTCCTTTAAAAGCAGGTATTCAATAAAAAATCGTTTGTTGGATATCTGGTTTGAACCAACGAAAAAAAAAAAGAGCGCAAAAAAGAAAGTTAACATGAGCAAGAACGCTAAAGCGGGAACAACCTCCTCCAAGATTCGAATATCTATATAAAGAGTAGCTAATTAGAAGATATTTACTAATATAGAATTGTTCATATCGACTTTTTTCTTCGATCAAAGTAGGTTTGAGCAATGTGCACTGGGAGAATTGTTCTCAAATGATAATAAAGAAGATTTTTGGACGAGAAGAAAGAGATTTGGCCTTCGGCGCCACCAACCACAAGTATTGATAGCTAAATCACTTTTAGAAGCCGATACTTCGTTTTTAGCATATAGTTCGACTACTAAGCTTAAAAAGGGTAAATTACTTTCAAGTAAACTTTTATCTACAAATATGTTTGGTTAATTTACTTTTTCTTACTTTTAATTTTGCCAGTTACTCTTATCTTATTTTATATTAATTTACTCATTTCTAACTTTGATCAAGAAAATAATTATTTATTTTAAATTTTCTTATTATTAAACCCTTTTAAGCTTAGCCAAACATGCCGAAGCCAAGAGATCTCCTATTCCATGCAAAGCTTCTATCACAAGAAAGAAAGAAGAGAGGAAAAGGAAGGGAAAAAAAAAAGGCAGCATATTTCTCTTTGGAAGAATTTACAAATGATTAAGTTTATATATAAATAGAAAAGAATGGTGAAGAAGTGAATGATACGTATAAATTTGTAGAAATGTGTGATTAAAAATAAAATTTAATTATTTATATATGACTATAAATTTTGCCAATTCGAGCCTCTACGTATGTATAATGTAAAACATATCTTTTTTTAATCGAAGAAAGTGATGAAATACAGTACTTTATACAGGAATTCAATATTACATCAATTACATATGTTGATCAACTAGATATTTAATGGTCCTTTTCCAAAGTAACAAATAAAAAAATTGAAAAAATGTGATTAGCACAAAATTTTGTTGAATAATTTTTAAGTACATGATTTTTTTTTTTTATACAATTGTCTTCCTGTTTTGGCAACAGCCAATCACAGGAAGACAGTTGTCTTCGTGTACAGTACCTGTGAAAAAAAAAAAAAAAACCTTATAGCATGTTTCAATTTTGTTTCATTTCTTATTTTAATTCTTGAAAAAGACGAAGCTAGACTCAAGAAGTTGAATCATCCTTGGCACGATGAGCAGCAGCACCACCACCGGAAAAGTGCTTTGCATTCAACGAGCACGTGCTGGTGCTCGAGCCGGGAGGCCCGGGAATGTAAGTGCAAGGAGAACCACCAGACGGTGGCACTGGACCCCTAGGAAGAGAAGCCAATAATGGAACTTGTTCCCTAAGCCATTTCTCCATGCCCAAAGTTCTTATAGCATTTGCTTCTTGAAAAGACAGTGAAACCAAAAAAGTGCAGAAAATGAGAAAATGAGTAGTTTTAATAGAACCCATGCAGAATAAAACTTGTACTTTTCTGTAAGTTAAGCATAAGAAGAAAAGGGTTAGTATTTGAATGATCAAACTCTCAAAGTTGGTGAATATTTATAGGAAGCTCAAAGTTTGTTTTTCACATAGAAATGATTATTTTTACTTTTGACTTGACCTATATATTTTGTTATTTTTAGTTCTAAAAACCTGACCCGACCGTAGTTTAAGTTTGAAAGTATGCATTCTACGTTCAATATCAAAGGCACGAAATTTTTGAATACTCCAATATTAATAATATAAAGGTCGAAATATTGGTGTTTTTAACAGCCTAATTTGACATATATATTCCACATTTCATAAATGGTGGCTGTAATAGCAAGTTACTTTTACTTACTAAATTTAAAGTTGAAAAAAGAAGTCATTTTTCACAACTTTTGTTTTAATTCACTACTACTAAAATTCTAATAAATTAAAAAATTTACAATCAAGTTATGACATGTTAGACCTTAGATAAATTGCGTCGATCCATCTTTGAAGTTGAGATATAGTGGACAACTCGCTAATTCGCTTGAATTATTGAGATTTTTTTTCTCACCCTTTTTATTTTTATTATTATAGACCATATATAGTTGAGCAATATGTATCTTTATCGAGAATAGTTGATCTACTTTTTCTTAATTTTTCTTTTTATCCTCTATATATATTGGGATTTATTAGGGTCAAATATATTACTCGAAATTGAGAAATGGATGATTTTTAACTCTTATTTACCTTTGTGGGAAGTAAGGCTGAACAACGAAATCGAGTCGAAATAGTTGGCTTGGGTTTACATGGACCCATCAATTTTTTGGTTTTGAATCAAACCAAACTGCTTCAAAGTAATTTGGTTTAAATTTTAATTTTTAAAAATCTTTTCAAACCACCAAACTGCTTATAAAAAAAATCATAAAATATAATAATTTAAATTTTATCCAACTCAATTGGAACTAAACATATCCCAATCAAAATAATTTGGTACATTATTTGAATAATAGTTGTGAAGATTTGATCAATGAGTCTTTCAACATATTACTTTAGTGAAAATTGAATGTAAATACGTATAATATTGTCTTTCAAATGGTCAAAGATGTGTTAATCATTCGAATATGTATGATTACTCATTCTCTACAGTTGGTCGGATTTTTTATCCTTTAGGAGTTTATTGAGTTCAAAGATGATTGAGGCGGTGATTTCCATCAAAAATTGGTTGCATAGTAATGAGGAACCTACATTGTATCATCAATATTTGGATAAAATATAAGCATTTGATGATTTAGAGAAAACTGTATAAGATATTATCTTCAAACGGATTTTGCCTATGTATAAAATAAAAATTCCAAATATTTCTATTCATTTTCTTTTATTAGTTTTTTTATACCATTTAATTATGAATAATGAATATATTTTCTATATTTTTATGTTTATGTAGAGAATAAATTATGCGTTATAACTGGAGATATTGCGTCAATTAGAATTGACTAAAATGTTAACACCAAATTTTTACCATCATTTTATTGCATTGTAATGATTAGAACCATAACACTTTCGTTTATAATATTTGTAAAGATAATAATATTTATGTTTTAACTTGATATTTTGGATTACTATTAATGATTTAACTTGTTTGATATATGCTATTTTTTGTTTGCTAAACCGCGATTTTTAATCGAATCAAATCGAGAAAAAGTGAATTGATTTGGTTAGGTTTGGAAAATTTTCAAACCGGTTTAAGCGGTTTAATTTAAAATATTTTCACAAACCATCAAAATCGAATCATGTTCACTTTCAGTGAAAAGAAAGTATTAAACCTTTTTTTATTTTTTTTTAACAGCAGTCTCTTTTTCTATTTTTTATTTATTTTAATTTAAAATATAGGTATGATCCTTGCTTTGATTATTATTTTTGTTTTATTTTATATTATTAATTTTAAGTCGTATTTTAACATTAAAAAATAAATAAATGGGAAATTAGGATATGTTAATCCTATATAGTCTGTTCCATTGTTATCCCTAAATGATTAAAATGGATGGACTTGATGATCAATGACTAGCACTGCATCAAAACATAATATGAACGACATTGCAACTGAGACCATAAATTGTACACAAAATATTAAGTCAGCTTATTCAAAGGTTTGGTTGGTTCACGTGAAAAAATAAAAAATAAAAAGAGGATTTTGCCCTGTTCAAGATAGAGACTTTTACAATTGAAAATTTACAAAAGAATCCTAAAAGTCTTGCCATGTTCCATTTGAAATTGTCCGTTTTAATTTCTTTTATGTCTTGATTTAACCTAAGGCATTCTTCATTAAGGTTTAGCTAAGTAATATGAGTTGAATTATTTTTAATTAAGTGTAAATTATATACATGGAGAAACTAGTTAAATAAAAAGAATGATAATTTGATCTTTAACGCTAGTTGCAAATAAAGTCACATCTTTTATTTAAAATTACTTTCCAAGATTGCATCAATAACGATCACTTAGCATACATGGCCACTTACATAGTGCATCAATAACTATAACTCGATAAATTAATATTAAATAACACAATAACACCATTTAGACATCAAACTCAGACACACCACACATAGCACACACAACCGCCTACATATTGGGATATCAGTAACAATTTTAGCGTCATCGACAAGAACCATGTCACTATGGAAATCATAAAAAATGCTAGGGTCTTCTACTTGATCAATGACTTCGGTGAAGACATTAGGATTCTCTATTTCAATGGTTGTTGTCGCTATCAATACATTAACACCTAAGAGTTCAGGCCATGAGCTCTTACCTACATAAGCAATAAAATCAAACTTGTAGAAGCATTTCACACTACATCAAGAGCATGTATAATACATTTAATTGACATGACTTTAGTCGGTTAAAGATAAAATAAACATGTGAAAAAATACTAATTATCATATTCTATCTCGAGTACCAAATTACATATTATAAATGCACTAGTTAGCTCGAAGGAATTCAATATTTGCATCGAGGGTTGTAAGTAGATACCTAATATTTCGACTGACGTGCTTAGTGTAATGCTCTTTTCTTGCAATTTGATGTCTTTAAGGTTGATGTTTATTTACCTGCAAACGCAAATTTGGTATTTCAAGGCAACTTTTGATTGCTTCTTGAATTTGTGTAATAGAAATAATTGTAATCTAATTATTTTATTTGCACGATTTAGTTAAGAATTAATTAATTATTCTTTACAAAGGGTTGACAAGTGAAAATTACATAATTGATTAACAATAAATAATTGATTATGATTTGCTGTATAATAGTTGTCAAATCTGGGGCACGTTGTTGAGTAAGACAAATTTTGGAACGAAGCAAAGGTTCAGATTTTACGCGAAATTATTAATTTTAAAAAAAACATAAATTTTGAGTGTGTGTTTGGCTGAAAAAATTGAATAATATTTAAAATATTAAAATCATGTTTTTATACAGTTTAGTACTATCTAAAATTATAAATAAATTTTTTTTATCAATTACATGATAATTATCTAAAGCAATTACTATAAGTTGATTGTTATTGACATCAAATCATTATCGAAATTTCAGAAACTAGTATTTTTATATAATTATAAGTTGTTAAACTTATAAATTAATACAAATGATTGAAAAAAAGTGATAGTAATTATGGATCCTATGACTTTAATCCTAAAAGTATAATGAGATTATAGTTTAAATCAAACAAGCACGAAGTAGACTAATTGAAAATTTTGAAGAGTCTTGCTACGGGTACAACAAGCTATATAAATGTTCACATAATGGTCAAATGAAGGCCCAATAAGGGGTCGCGTTTGACCATTATATGAAAGATTATGTAGCTTTCTACGTACTAATAGCAAAATTCAATTTTGAAATATACAAAATTACAGAAAAATAGGTGACGTGCATTATTAATCGTCATTAATGCATTATGTAATTGTCATTTAGGTTGTCTTCCAAAATTTCCGCTTAAGGGCCCACATAGGCATGCCCCTTCTAACTCATGGAAGAAAAAAGGCGGTCAACTTTATATTAATCGTCTAAGGCACGCCAAGGCAAAAAAAGCATGTGTCTTTTTGTTTGACAAGTGGTATAATGTTTTGAAATTCATTCCAAGAAAATATTCAACTATTGAAAAAAAAATTAAAATAAGTCCAACAAAAAATTAACCACAATCCAAACCCAACAAACGAACGAACATAGCTTTCTTTGCTCTTGAACAAATATTATTGATTTACTTTATTTATGATTTTGAGAATCTAATTTTTGATAGAAACTTGAAAAATATGTAGAAAGTTGATAAAATTTTCACCGTATCTCACACACTAGTTTTAAATTATCCATCTCAAATTGATGCCTTAGAATGACAATCAGTTAACATTATATTTGTAAACCAATAGTGTGAATGAAGCGTGATAACATTTGATTTCATAACAATTTTTATAAAAAAAATAATAAAATATTAGCAAATAGTAAAGATGATCCCATTAAAAGGCGTATATTTTTGGATATGACGACCATTTGGCTACACAATTTAAGAATTCAAACTCGGGATTTAAAGTTCGATCCAATAAATAATTGAATCAAGAAACCAAGACAATTACAAGAATATCTCGACTCCGTGATTACAAAATCTACGAGCCTCACTTAGATTGTTGAACGCCACAAAGATTATTCATCTTTAATAAGTTCAATAAATTCGTCCATGAAGAACAAAGAAAAAAGAAAAACGCCTCTTAATTTAATTTCATAATGTCTTTCTTAATTTACAATGAGAGAAATAACGCATATTTATACTAAAATCCTAAAACCTAGTTTAAAATGAAAATAACTCTAAAAGATTACAATGATATAATAAAATTCTAATTAAAACGAAATTAACTTGAAAAGATTTAAAAATATATGTTATAGATAGAATCGTAATTGAATAAGGAAACTCGCGAAATTTCAAAAATTCTGCCTCGGATTATTTCTATGCGGCCGCATGGTATGTTTACTTGCAGTCGCATAGAACGGCTTCTGGCCTCCACTTTGCTCTCGGCATGCTTGGTTGCGACCGCATGGATTTCACAACTATATGGTCGCACAGTTATGACTTTTCAGCCACTTCGCCCTTTCATTGCATTAGTTCTTCCAAGCAGTTTTTCCTTCCAACACACTTTAATTTTTGAATAATCGGCATTCCCCTTGGATCACATCATAAAGGATGCAATTCCTAGAGAAATTTGAAGTTTCTGGACCTACAATAATAAAATGAGAAAAATACAATTGTAACATAATTCACGACTCTTGACATAATAAAAAATACGTATAGGCATATAGATTTTCCCATGTTGGATGCAATCGTAAATTTAAATCTTGGTAATAGGCAATGCATAAAATTCAATGTGCGTCTAATAATGTGATTCATTTGATATGCCTATGTTTGTGTGATTTAATATGCCTAAAGCATGTAGTTCAACAAATATTATTGTCATAAGGAGTAAATATGCATTGTGCTATTTTTTTTTATTTTTTATTTTTATCTTTTTATACTAAGGTCTTGTCCAATTGGACTTTTCTAGTAAGTGTTTTTAATAATGCAACTTTTGTAGAGTATCCAAATGAATAATGTCCATTTTTCTTTATTAAGCTTTTTTTTTTATTAAGTTTTAGCAAGACATATTTGTTGTGAAATGAATGTCCATGATATATATATACAAGACATTTATTTTCAAAATAATATTTTTCATATGTTGTAAATTATGTACGAGACTCCCAAATAAAAAAATTGTAAGATCTATTTTTTTTTATCGAATCATCATATTACTACAATCACACAAAAAAATGATAAATATCTTATATAAAGATGATATTTCTTGAATAATATAACAAGACAACATTAAATATGCTTCACCATAATTTTGACATTGAAGACATTTGAGTAAAGACATGATAAATTGATATAAGGATTTTCGTTAATTGAAATCACAGAAGTGGTTGTACTCTTTTTCACTTGCTCAAGTTTTCATATTACGTTTTCTCGACAATGTTTTAACGAGACGATATTTTATTACTTTATTTTTAAAAAAAAATTAGTGATACTCGTTTTTCCTTCTTTCGACATTTTTTTTCCCACTGAATATTCGTCAAACTAGATTTTTAACAAGACAATTATTGTGCAAATAGTCATCAAAGAGGAAGTGCTATAAAATTGTGTGATAATTATTTAGTCTCATAAAAAAAACGTAGATAAATCTTACTCACTATAAAATAATGCATTCTATTCATATTTAACTCCCATTGAAACCCTATAATAGAGATTATTGTTATAAAGAAATATATACACACTTGAATTTTGACTATATTAATTTTATTATGTTGTTCTTTCCTTTCCTCTTAATTTTAAACAGTTTCATAGTTTTTGAAGGAATACAATTGACATATCTATGCATACAAACAATCTTAATTAAAAGAAAATATTGGCAAGCACAATATTTTAAGAATAGTGCAAAAGCAATACTGATAAAAGTATGTGAATTGATTATGGTCTCTAGAGCTTGGAACATTGCGCATCTATTTGTACCAATGGATTGCGAAAAAATTCTTTCTATTCTGTTGAGTTTTGGGCACCACTATGATAGAATAATTTGGCATTACGAAACAAATGAGATTTATTGAGTTAGAAGTGGCCATCAGTTACTAATTTGGAATGAGGATGGTGTTAAATTATGGTTCAGTTGTAGTCCTATTTTTCTTTTTTCTCTGTAGTTTGCAATGATTTAAAATTAATGATGTATGTTATTACTTGTTTTAAATAAAGTATTGCAAGTAAAATGAGCTCTGTACTATATATGAATAGATCATAGGCTTCAGCGAATTCCTTTTTTTTTTTTTTTTTCTTCCTTAAGAACTATTTTCGTTGCTCGCCTCTAAATCATCGTTGAACTATTGGATTGACACGAAATAGGGAAGTGACGACTTCAACAATTATTTGATAAATATGTATAAAATTTGTTGAGAAGATGACACAATCTCGTGAACAAAATACCAATGACCTTTCCTCGGAAAAAAAATCATAATCTATTTCAACAAGTTAAACAAGCACAAAAAATT
>CAIGRN010039721.1:0-16331 GCA_903798345.1 Fraxinus anomala
TCATACTTTGATATCTTTATACAATCACAATCTTTAAAAATTTACAGTCTCCTCCCTATGTAAAGCTTAAATATAAAAATAATTCATAAAATAGTTTTGAAAAATGTCATTTTTTATGTTACTTGTATGTCTAGGTATATTTAAGAAAATAACACCATTTTGATGTGCATGCGAGTCAAGTTCATCTGTTAATCAATATGAAATCTAGCATTTGACGGACTAAATCAACCAAGAAAGAGGCTCATTTTCTGAAAATGGGTCTACTCTTCCCCTCCCAAGTCCACGCGTTATTTTGAAAATCTATGCTTTCTGGAGCACGAATGTTTTATTTTTTCTATGAGTCATGGCAGATTTTGGGAAATGTTTGTTATATAAGATTGGGCCAATTATTTGGCCCATTTCAGATTTATTATTTTTTTTTTTTTAAAACATGGACTGTAAAGGTGGCCCAAAATTCAGTGTAGGCATATAGTTGCACTGGGCCTGCACAGGGTCCTCCCTTGTACATAGGACCCTTTTTCATACACAGGAAGGAGCAACGCTGAATTAATGCAATATCATTTTCATATGGATTGCACATGTGCTAATGTTGCTCTTTCAACTTACATAATTGTTTATCAACATATCTGACTGAGTCAAACTCTCACAAACCAAAAATAAAACCCCTTTCATTTTGGTATTAATCCACATTACATACACACAACCGTTTAAATAGTGAAAAAATTTTGACATTTTTTATTCAATTTATCATCATCTCATCAATATGAGAGAGGGACTGCCCACTTTTGGGAAAATGTTAAGTTACATGCAACCTTTCGAATTTTGTACTCAAAAAGTCTTAGATCATGTTTGCGAAACTTAAATTAAAGGAAAAATTACAACCACGGTACTAAACATTTCATCTTTATGCAGACTTTGGCCAAACATTTTATTTATACCACCAGAGGTACCAAACCTTTATAAATGTCACAGTTAGAATCCAAATGGATTCCATCCATCCATTTAACCGTTAATTGACCATTAAAAAAAATTAACCTCTTTTGACTATTGTAGAAAGGTAAAACGATACTTTTATATTATTCTACATAAATTAATATTATAATAATTAAATAAAATTATTAAAAAATAAAGTTGTTCTTCTTCCCTCACCTCACCTCAACCCAACCCAACCCAAAATCCGATCAAGAGATCCGTTCTTTTGAGCCGGCTCACTCCACGACGTCAACGACTAAAACTTCAGCTATGTAAACATTACGAAAAACAAACTTCTCCTACAAAAAATCCCAAAAATTGTGAACACCCAGATCGCAGACCCGGAGACCCAACTTCATAAGAAGAAAGAAACCAGAAACAGTAGACTAAAGTAATAAAATTAGTGAAAAAGAAAAGCCAAAATTTTGAAGAATCTCGATCGGATTTGAACGAAATTCCCATATTCTGGAGCAAAACAGTTTTAAAATCCGGTAATGTCTCGAAACCAACTCTCTCTCTAACTTTCTGTATTGTCTTCTCTCTAGAGCCAACCCATTTTGTGATGGCAGAGGTGAAGGAGCGATGGCGAAGTCGATCATGGTGTGGTGGCCTCTGGATCGATTTTTGGGGTGGAAGAAGAACAATGTTCTTTTTAATTTTTTTAATATTTTTATTTAATTACTATAACATTATTTTATGTAGAATAATATAAAAGTACAAATATTATTTTTAAAGGTTTGATACACTGATGACATAAATAAAAGATTTGAGCAAAATCTGCATAAAGGTTAAAGGTTTGGTATCTTAACTGCAATTTTCCCTAAATTAAATTTCAAGCCAGTAAACATACTTTTTATCCGTACATTTATAGAATGCACAACGTGCTAGTAACTTAATATCCACACATTCAATAGACTTAACAGCACAACCAATTAAAAGCATTACCAAACAAGGACTTATGGTATCAAAGTCCGTTAAAATCAGATGTCCAATTGGATTCGTTAAAACTTGCGTTTAAATTTCAAAATTGATGTGTTCAAATGAAACACTATCTCATATGGACATTAAGGTAAAATCCCACATCTATTAATTATTAAAAATACTGAAAAACATATGTAGACGCCAAATACTCATTTTAATAACTTCAATATCTAGCCTCTATCCAATACAACTATAAAAATAGATTTTAACATAAATCAAAGTAAACATTTCATTTTAATCACCTCTCACAACTTTTCAACAGCGCTCCATCAACTTTTATCAACGAACCTAATATGGAACTCAAAATCTTAATATTATTTAGCCTTTTAATTATAAAGAACCTGCCTTTTGATTAAATAACCTACCATTATCATTCATTCGCTAAAAAAACTTGCACGCAATTAAGGCTCTGTTGAGACTTTCTTAAGAAATAAATTTTCTGATAATGATTTTTAAAATTTATAAAAATATGTTAAATTTACACGTAAAATTATTTTATCAAAAATAAATGTTTCATTGAAAATGAATTTTTCTATAAGGTAGATCAAAGAAGGGCTAAAATTGAAGAGAATTCAGAATTCGTTCCGACAGACAAAATTTAAAAAATAAAATTATTAAAAAGAAAGTTAGATTAAAAATGAATAAGGTAGATCGACGAAGGGCTAAAATTGAAGAGAATTAAGAATTAGTTCCAACCAACAAAATAAATAATAAAAAACACATTGCATTGACTCAATTTTTTTTTACCATTACAGCGTTCTATGTAACCTCACGTATCAAGTTTCTCATAAAGGTTACCAGAGTTTGACCGAAGATTTACGAAGTTATTGTGCCTTTGGTAGAACAGACTTAAAGAAAACAAATAAGCAAGTATACTAATTCATTATTGCATCATTGAAAGTTAAAATCAAATTTAAACATGAGATTGTCTCGAGGAACAGCAGTAGATTGATCAATTTAGGAATCTAGCCATGAATGCTACCAATTGGATCGATGGTCTAATAGGAACTTTAACTAATATTCATAAGTTATATTCCAGTTTTTACAAATTTACAATAGCAGGACCAAACTTAAAAGCATAATAAAATAGCAGTGGCCCCAAGAACAAGTTTAATCCCATGACAAGCAACTTCCAAATCTAATATCAGTGGCATAAAAGTAACACAATCAACTAGGTAACCCATTAGAATGTTGAACCTGACACTGCTGAGTTCAACAACAATAGCAAAATGCTCTGTGCTCATCATAATACCTAAATCTAAATCCCTACCGAAAATCTCGAGTCTTTCATAATCCCACCACCCAACAAGAAAATGAGCTTTTCTCATGTCATACAAAACTGCATAGAAAGTGAAACTAATAAAGCTTATTTAAGTTCCTACCACAAACTTCTATCTGGATATTATAATACACTACTTAACAAGGATTTTCTGACTCCCAGGTAAAATAAAATTCATGAGTCGTTTCTTAGAGTTACAACACGAGGCATGAACAGAATGTACCATTGATTGATTAGATCTATGTTCCAAAGGAAAGAACTAAGATCTATCTTAATGGAGAAAACTAAATATCCTAACTGGTTGGACAGATTCTGTACAGCACTACTTGACCTGAAAGAAGGCTTTATCATGCATACTTAATTTCTAAATAAGCAACAAGGGATTCAAAAACAAGAATCTATGGGGAAATCTTTATGAAATGCAAAAAGTCATTCTAAACTAAAACATAAATCTTACAGTATAAGACGTCTTAACTTGAGAAACAGAACAAGTATCTAAACAGAATCATCTCAACAAGGTTCTCTAATCTACAGAATTAGAAACAAGCTAGGCACACAATAAGAGAAACGAACTAAAGTTCGCCTGATCTTCTAAGGAGTGTCTTCTTGCTATCAGATTGAACAATCTAGTCGACTCTGATCCATGAGATGCAAAAACCGAGACAAGAGAAAACTCCTAGAAGGAAGTGCTTAAGCAAACATCTACCTGGCGTAGGGATGATAACGACTACTGCCACTATAGCCTGCCCTACTTCCATACAACCCTCCTGGCCCACTATAACCAGCGCTAGGGCCAGAATCATATCCTGCACCGGGGCCGGAATCATATCCAGAACCTGGACCAGCCCCATAGCTCCCATAACCACCTCCGCGGCCATAGGCACCTAACCCACTTCCATATCCCCCACCAAAGCCTCCACCGTAAGAACCAAACCGACTAGAATAGCCCAGTGGGCCATCTCCTCGGTAACCAAAATCACTACGGGTAAAATCCCCATAGCGACCACCAAATTCACCTTCGCCACCATATCCACTATAGTCGCCAAACCTACCACCAAGACCTGATCCCAGTGACCTATAAGAAGCAGCAGGGCCATGGCTACCACTGCCAAAACTGCTATAAGAACTGCCGAATCCACCAAACCTATCGCCAAATGAACGGCCCCTAGAATCACTACTGGGTGCAGAAGCAAGTG
Source organism: Fraxinus anomala (assembly GCA_903798345.1). Taxonomy (NCBI): domain Eukaryota; kingdom Viridiplantae; phylum Streptophyta; class Magnoliopsida; order Lamiales; family Oleaceae; genus Fraxinus; species Fraxinus anomala. Next base: position 4,429 of record CAIGRN010039721.1, read on the forward strand.
TTGGGTTTGAGGGTTTCTTTGGTTCAGCCTTCTTGACCTCAACCTACAACAAAGAAGAAAGTTAACCTAGAATGTCCACCTGCAATTATTTTGACAGCTTAGCACTAAAAATCACAAGCTACGTTAGAGAACCCATAACCTTCTCTCACGCCATAATTTACCCATAAGTAGGTTAAAAGTGAGATGAATACCAAGTAAAATAGATATAAGATTTCGAAGTCCAGCATCAAAGCACTTTAAAGTGTGATACTGAATACCTGCTCTATAAGTACAAATATGTTCAATCACTTCCAATACTATGAGAAACCTCTGGAAGACTCTCACCTGGGTTCCATTCATATCAATCATATTTCCATCAGCTAGCAGATTGTCAACTACTTGTTCATTGTCGAACACAACGAATCCAAAGCCTCGAGACCTCTGGGTCATGTGATCTCGAATAATCTCATGCTCGACCACTTTACCATAATTGGAGAAGAAATTCTTGAATTCATCTAAGCAGGAGCAAATTTGAAAGACTCAACAAGATCAGTAACCCAGAAAACATCATATGAACTGCAGCTGCTTAGTAAAAATCAGCAATTAAAATTATGCTATATGCGAACCTTCAGTGACAGAAGTAGGAACCCCGCCAACAAAAACCTTCTTTGTTTTAAAATCCTTGGATTCAGCAGCTCCTTTTGGGATGGTTCTTTTGATTTCAACCTGGCCACAGGAAGCAATATTAATGTGTCTCCTCCCAACATTACTGAAACTAAAAATGTCAACCACTGTAAAATTCTCAAAGTTTAAGACTTTTCCTCACTTGGCCACATAGCAGTTAGCACTAAGCACTTGCATGGCCACATCTGAATAAGTGTTTAAACACATAGCACATAATGCTTCATTTTAAAACTAACCCTCTGATGTAGGTGTCTAGATCTCTTTCTAGTCACATAAAACACAAAAATAATGTACATAGTTCCTTCTAATTTTCCAAAATACTCAATGGAACTAATAGACACTATAAAACACCGAATCATATATTTATCTCCTATGATTAACAAACTATTATTGAGTAACAAATTTTCTCTAAGCACAATCAATAATTTAAAATGAATTTCAATTTTTTGTATCAAAACAAAGTCATGAAAATAAATTAATTTCTTTTAGGCAAAGTTCAAGTTCAAATAATCCAACAAAGCAAATGGAGATTTTCCAAAATAAAATCTCACTTGTTTGCCGTTAATGACATGGGTTTCAGCAATAACAGTGTCAACAACGGAGGGATCGGCATAAGTGATGAAACCGAAACCCCTTGGCCGACCCGTTTGCCGATCTTTCATGATTACAGAGTCCGTAATAGCTCCATACTTTCCAAAGTACTTCACAAACGTATCTGCAAAATTTCCAATTTTATAAGAAAATTATAAGTAAAATATGGCACAATTTAAAGATTGTAAGAAACCCTAGGAAAAAAAATCGAACCTAAGGTGGTGTCTTTCGCAAGACCCCCGATGAAAATCTTCCTGTTCAAAACAAAAAGTTAAAGCCCATCAATTTTCAGCATCAATTATATCAAAGAGAAGCATACAGTATTGAATCTTAGAGACAAAAGGGCAGAGAACGCACCCAGGGCTAGCGCCATCGCCGAAATCGGACCTCTTAGAAGCCATTAGTGGTTTATAGACAAATAGTAATGCAGATCTTGTAAGATTAAAGGCCTAGGGTTTGAGGTTTTTCGCTTTGTAAATGGGGAGATTTGGGGATATGGCGGTGTTTATATAGGCACGTCGGATTGTAAAGAGCTTACATTTTTGGAATTTTTTTTTTCTTTAATTTTTTGTACATTTCACTGTGAGTTTCCAAAAGTTAGGAATTAACCCCCCACAAATTGTGACTAGTTTAATTTTTTTACTTGACCTCTTTGTTTCACATTTTATAGTAAAAATTTATTTTGAAATAGTAGATTAATGAAAAATATGTGGTTAAAAAATAAGAAAAAATTTTAAATTTGTGTGGAATATTCTTTTTTGAAAAATGTGTGATTGAAAAGAAGAGAGAAAAAAAATATTTTGAAAATAATAGAAATCAAACAAGGGCTTATCCTTGTTGTCTTGATATAATTTTTGCATGTAATTTCACAATGGCATGATCAGCTTAATGAAATTAATAATAATTGTTACTCTTATGTGAAGATTTCATTTATTTTATAAATGTATTGCTTGTATCTCAATATGCAAAATGTTAAGATATAGAGAGATGAAGACCATAAATATGGTCCTTCAACTCCGAGTGATTATTCATCCATTATATGAGATTCCATTAAGTAGTTTACTAGATTTGTCATATCTATTTTTTTCCTCGATCTGTCGGCTCGAGATACTAACTTATAGCCATTGTCAATCTTGTAATTTTCGGAATTTGAGACGAACTTTACAAATTAGATCCCCCAAAATTGTAGTATACATGCAAATTCTATGATTCTATAAGTATATTATAAAACAAATTGTTAGCTTGAAACTTAACAATAAAATAATAAACAAAATGTATTATACAAAAGATTTATATTATAATCAAATAACAAAGCCAATAATATTCCAAACGATCAGTCAAATAATATTCGTATTGCAATTTTAGCAAAAATATTAATCAAATTTGAATAATCTAGATGTTCAACTATTTCTTTCTCAATTGATAACATAATCAATCCATTCAATCTTTCTTGTGATATAGTTTATTAAAGAAAGTCTTGATAAACTTCAATTTTGAAAAACTTCTTTCTGCAGTTGCAACTGTAATCGATATGGTTAACAAATTTTGTAAATAAGATAAATATTTGGAAACAACCACTCAATGTCTTCAAATGTTGTAGCACATCAATTGCTCTAATTTCTTCAATTGGTATATAGCACATCAAGACACGTAACTCCGAGCATAAAGCATCTTCATTAATGTCCGAACGTCTATTATGTTTCAGATACTTTCAAGATTCATACAAGACTTCAATAAATTGGAAAAACTTGAACGCCTTAACCTCTCTAAATTAAAAAATAAAAATGCCTCTTCATATTATTTAAATTGTTCAAATCGAGTCTTTAGGGAAGGGATTAAACTTGTAGGACAGGATCAAAGACGCCATCTTGATATGTTTTAAATTGTCCTGTAAAGTTAAGTTATTGGAGGGAAAAATTAGCAACACGTGAGAGAGAGAAAAGGCAATTTCAAACAGATTATTTGGTATAACGCACCCACATAAATCAGGAAAAAAAAAAAACCATAAAATTTTCCCCAAATTGAAAAGTTAGAATCCGATTTTTCCCCATATTATTTGGAGTGACGTTTTCGACGCGTCCCAGTCCAGCCAAGAGAAGAAAAAGTCCGTTAATTAGTAAGTTTCTTACTCAAGTTCAATTCTTTAATTATTAAGTTTCTTACTTTGTTCGGGTTGAAAAAAGAAACACATTAAAATTAGTAAGTTTCTTACCTTAATCGGTTCTTTAATTATTAAGTTCATTGAATATCAGTTAACCAAGTTTTTTAATTCTATATATTTTTTAAGCTTTTCAAAAATATTTCTTTGAATATAAACTTGGTTAAAGAATTATATATAGCTCTTTAAGTTCTTTAAAATCTACTACTAATATAACTAAGTTGTCTAAGTTCTTTGAATATCAGTTAACCGAGTTTTTTAACTATATATAACCAGGTTCTTTAATGATTAAATTCTAAATTTTAAAATCTAGGATATGTATCCCATGAGTTATGCACTAGATTTTCATCGTGTTCTAATTTTTTTTATAAACATATGCACTCTGTAGAAGTAAAAATTGTGTTCGAGAATAATTTTTTAGCTACCTATCGTAGTGTTATTATGGATTACTAAATGTGATCGATTATGTTATTGCAACCGAAGAAATTATGGACGAAGTGCCAAACGAGCATGATGATGTTTTGGCAGAATCGGATGATAAGAACGGTACGAACTCCGTTAATATAGTAGAAGGTGAAACCTCATTGGGAGACGGTGTAATTGGACCTGAGGTGGGTATGCGGTTTAAGGATTTAAAGGAAGTGTTTGACTCGTACAAAAAAATAAACATATGTCGTTGGTTTTTCGGTTAAGAAAAGAAACTCGAAAAGGGGAGACGATGGAGAATTGAGATATGTGATACGACATGTAGGTGTGAAGGTCGAAGACTCGGTAATATGAGTGGATCTTTGAAGCCACAACCAACAATTCATATGGACTGTAAAACCAGAATCTCTGCATCTGTAGATATTTATGGAGCCTGGAGAATTAACACGGTCCACCTCGACCACAATCATGAAACTAGCCAGTCCAATTCCAGATTATTTCGATGCAACAGAGAGTTAAGCGCACATGTGAAACGTAAGCTATAAGTGAATGATTTGGCATGAATTCTGTTGCGTAAAAGTTACAATTCTACAATTGTAGAGTAGATGGTTTTGAAACACATGAGTTGCGTGGAAAAGGATTATTGAAATTATATTGAAAAAGTGAGACGATTAAGACTTGAAGAAGGAGATGCCACAACAATACAATTATACTTTTCAAAAATGCAAGCATAGTGCTCGGGATTTTACTTTAGCATGGATTTGGACGAAGATTCGCAGCTGAAGAATGTATTTTGGGTAGATAATCGATGTAGGCAAGCGTATAAAGAGTTTGTAGATGTTGTTACATTTAATACCATTTACTTCAAAAACAAGTATGACATGCCTTTCGCCCCCCTTTTTTTAGCGTCAATCATCACGAACAATCAACACTACTTGGTTGTACTTTGGTATCGAACAAAGACATAGATACTTTTGTGTGGTTGTTCGGAACATAGCTTTAGTGTATGCATAGTAAAGCACAACATGTAATAATTATCGATCAAGACAGGGTAATGCAAAATGCAATTCATATTATTTTTCCAAACATAAGGCATAGATGGTGTTTGTGGTACATTCTGAAGAAGTTGTCAAAGAAGTTTGGATACCACGATGATAAGATATTGATATTTGGGACAACACATGTATTGGTTTATGATTCGTAGTTTGTTCAAGAATTTGAAGAAGGTTGGGCTTCTTTTATTGATAATTATGCCTTGCACGATAATGATTGGTTGTCCGAACTAATTGAGAATAGAGGTCATTGGGTTCCTTGTTTTTGAAGACTAGTTTCTAGGCAAGGATGTCAACAACACAAAGAAGTGGGAGTATGAATGTATTATTCACTGGGTATGTGCATTCCAAGACCTCATTGAAGCAGTTCGTCGAACAATATAAACGAGCATTGTGAAATAAAGTTGAAAAAGAGTTCCAAGCTGATTTCAAGTCATTTTTGCAAATGTTACCGCGTGCAACACAATATGAAATGAAACGACAATTTCAACCAGTTTACACTCTTTCAAAATTTAGGAAAGCTCTGGATGAGTTCACGGGAAAGGTTTAATGCAACCTCATATCAACTTTGGAGGGGTACAATAGGTGACACAAGAAAAAAAAACATTATTCGTCTCATTCGATAGATAGAATTGTGATATTGTTTGTAGCTGCTACTTGTTCGAGTTTTGGGGAGTAATTTGTCGACATGTTATCGTAGTATTGATTCATTGTGACGTCACATTACTTCTGGAAAGGTATAGATGTTAGGAGCATTGGTGTGCTGCGAAGCCTAAAAATAAAACATTAACTTCTAAAAATAAATGTAGTAGTGGAAGTAATGATATATCCTATGAAGAGTGGTTAATCTAATTTTATGCTATGTAAACGATGATTGTGGGGTTTGATTAAATACAAACAACTTTAAATAAATTAACTAATGAATAACTCAAATTAAAATAACGAAGGTAATCAAAAGAACAAACATTAGTCTAAATCTACATCCACCATTGGAATTTCACAACTGATCATAGATGCAAATATATATTAATTTTCACTTTGAATATTCACNAATAATCAAAAGAATAAACATTGGTCTAAGTCTACATTCACCATTGGACTTTCACAATTGATCATAGATGCAAATATATATTAATTTTCACTTTGAATATTCACCGTTGGAATTATTTTCCTATTTTTCCTTAATTGTAGTTAATTAGAAACAAGCGACCTAACTAAACCTAATTACTAAACAACTTAAGACAAGTGTTATGGATTTAATCTAGTAACCGCCTTAATAGTTAGAGAAATCGATGAAACTAAATAATACAATCACAAGCGATTGTATTTAATATAGTCAAACATTCTTCCCAAGATTTAATAATTTCTAACGCAGCAAATCTTGAAACCTTAGTTACTTCATAAATTAAAGAGAGCAAACAATTACTTATTTGATATTTAACTTAGGGATAGATTGTAACAAATAATAAACTAGTAGGCCCTTTATCAATTAAATGCAACAATCATGAAAATAAGTGTAGAAGAACATTCAATACTCAAAACATGAATTAAACAATGAAAATAATTTAGATCTTACAGTTGGATTGGTTCCGAGACTTTAGTTTCTTTTAATCAAGTACACGATTTTAGCTACTCATGAAGAAATTTAAGAGCAGAATATAGAAAAAGAGGAATGGGGGTGTCTTTCTCTTTTTTGGACGATTTTAGGGTTTAAAAAGTATTTTGAAATATGTTTCTATAAGTGTTTGAGTCAAATTCGGAAACCACATAGTAGAAGTAGATGTGATGGCATAGTTGATTTGAACTTGGCCCTGAAATTTCCTAAAATGACAAATGCGACCGCATAGCTTTATCTATTTCTACCTGATAGCTTTCAGTATTTTTGTCATATATTTTTCTCTCGAATATCCGATTAAGAAGATTCAAAATATGTTGAAAAGTTAACTCAAAGGGCTACAAATCGTCCAGAAATACAATTTTTTCAATTCGAACTTTTTCTATGCGAAAAATGGGTCTCAAACTGTGACTGAAAATTCGAAGCATAACTTTTTTGGCTAGGAGTTGATATGTGATAGTACTTTGACTATATTTCATCCATTTGGCTTCTTTTCTCATTCAATTGATGCCTAACACTCTCAAATCTTTATCGCGAGGTTCGACGTAACATTTGAGTATTTGTATTTCAGTCCCCGAACTTTGTATTTCTTCCATTTTAGTCATTTTAGCTTATTTCTTCTAAATTTGACCGTATTCATCCAATTGCAATCTAAATCAAAATATAAGAATATTGAGTATATTTAAGTATTAATTAATCACAAAAGCATATGATAAATGGATGAAAAATATAGCATTTTACATTTTCATCAAGCACACACCAAGGTGACTGTGAATTACGATGGTTTGGTTAGTTCTCCTGAACATTTGAAATACGACGACATGTGTCCTGCTTTTGCACAGGTAGCAGACCTTGTTGCAGATGATGAAAGTCGATCACGTGTGATTATGGACCAGATAAAACTTCAATGTAAAGATCTTATGACACAAAAGAGTCGTGTAGTGGAAGCAAGGCCATCTCGCAACATACTATTCAATTAGCTGATCAGTGCATTAATTCTCAAAATAATGCCAGCGTAACTATACGTGATCCAAAACCGTCGCGCACAAAGTGGGCGCCCAAGAAACTTCGAAAAAATGTCCTTTGGAGTCGAGTTCGAAGAAAGCTAGAGTATGTTAACATTTTAGACTATGAACTTGAAATGTGTTCAAAAATTGACAATGACTACACTCGATCCATATTCAAGGATGTTCGGCATCAAGTAAAGGGAAACGACCGAGAATGAGGCAAAGTGATATTGTAGAGAGTGCTGTCGATAATCAACAAGCTCAACCACAACAATATTCCGTGTAGACACCATCCTCATATTTATTGTACTCCATGCCGATTACATTCCCGTTATCACAGTATTCCATCACAAGACCATTATCAGGACTACTACCATCTTCGAGTTTGATCTCTCTTTCATGAGCAAGCGTTATAAACAGATCGCAATGTAAGGAAATTGGATGACATTTAAACTTCAGATATGTAGTTATTTTATGTACGCATATATTAATGTTCTCATGTATTGTAGGTGAAGCAATGTCGTACTACTATCCGCATTTACGAGACTAAGGTGGCTTAGGCAAGTGATGTTGGTTTATGCTTCATGTTCTAATTGTCCATCCATGCAAAGAATAGAAGGTTCGTAAGGTGGTCAATTTCATTTTCACCACCAACGGCAAGGAAGAGTGCATCAACTTTATATAATACTATTCTCATTTTTTTGGATAATGTATGAAGCTCGCGCTTACCTTATAGTATATATGTTGGATTGTAATCTTCTTTTTGGCATAATGACTTCAGTTTTTTGGGACTCGTTTGGTTGTTTTTAAATACTTATTTAGCTTGTTTATTTTTTTTTCATTTCCCTGTATAAAGGCCTTCGACATTCATTGAAGATTTCGATTAGGATTTTGGCGGAATGGGGTTTGGTTTAATATTTGTTTAAATAGGTCGTAGTAAAATTTCAAGTGAAAACTTTGGCTTAAAACTCCAAAATGTCTATGCTAAATTCTCTCATATTTCACGTGTTATCTCATAGCCCATCCAATCTTTCTTTTCTTCATTCCGAGTACGCTCTATTTGTTTGTCCAATCTCTTAGAAAGTCTTTTTGAACTTTGAAAGTGTCTGCCCATCTATGTGCACACCATTTTATTTGTCTAAGTAGTATTTTCTTGTTTTAAAATTCATCACAACAAAACGTTCAATCAATAATATTTAAAAATGAAATAAGTCTTATCTATCCCAAACCCAACTGATAAAAAGAATTGATTATTCATAAATTGAGTTACAACAATAATATGTTGTCAAGAAAAGAAAGATGAATTGAGACCGACACTTTATTCAAGTAGTAAGAACGAAGGCTTATCAAGCCGTTGTTTTGGGTTCAAGTGATCTATTCAAGAAGTATTTTATTTTTTTACGAGACAATATTTGAGATGTAAATTGTTATCGTATAAAGATGTCATTTTTAACTGGTAACTTGTAAGAAGACTAAAATATGATATTTTTTTTCCTCTTGCAATTTTTATTATTTATAGATAATTTTCATCTTACTTTTATGTCACACCTTTCCTCCTCCTCTTATATAATTATATATCTTACTTTCTATAATATTTTTATGTGAAATTAGGGTATTTTGGTCAATTACTTTGGTAGAGGCTGGACTGATTTGTTAATTTCTAGAATATCATGGACCATTTCTAGATTTATCAAACAAATTGGGGACTAAAATGATAATAACCCGTTTGTAATCTAGACTCAGTTACATTGCATCAAGCTCGAAGATTCGATCATATATATATGTTAGAAAACCTTTTTGGGGTTTTAGCCACTTCCATCTATACAAAGGAGACGAGGATGGGAAGAAATTTTTTCGTCGGCGGCAACTGGAAATGTGTATGTATTTAGTAATTACCATCTGTTAATTTTATTTTGTGTTTGCTTGAAGTTATCATCACTGCATAGAACGATTCTGAACATTTTTGACTAATCAATGAAAACCTTTCGTAAGTTCTTGTACGGTCAAAATCATTGCTATCTATTTACTTATTGCATCCTGTTCATTTTGGTCGAGTTGAATCTAAGTAGTTTTTACTTTTTCATGAATGGATTTTGTTCTTGAGAATTAAATTATGAATTTTTATTGATTTAACGTTGAACTTTAATTAGAGTTGTAGCATGAAAATTTTAACTACTGCAGAACGGATTTTTATTTTTTACTTGAGTGAAAAACCAAATTGTTAGTTTTAAACCCACATATTTATTTTATTATGGAGCAAGACTTGTACAAAATTATTGTATAAACAAATACACCAAAACTCTCTCCACTAATTTGAGTAGCACCTTGCTTATTTCTCTCTCACCACAATTTCTCACTCAAATTTATTTTATTGTGGAGTAAGACTTGTACAAAATTATTGTATAAACAAATACACCAAAAATCTCTCCACTAATTTGAGTAGCACCTCTCTTACTCCTCTCTGTCCCTCTCTCACCGTAATTTCTCACTCAATAAAATAAATTTTTGGATTTTAAACTCAATAATTCGGGGACGAATTATCGGGCTTCTTGAGATCGTGCACAAAGTGAGATTGTGAAGCTTGCTTGATTACGAGGAGGTGCATCAACTTACGATGGGCGACCTACAAGTGGTAGGCAAAGTGAAGAAGTTCAATAATTAAAATTATACTACATTGAAAACTTCATGAAGTCATATCTCCAAGAGCAAGATGGGAAGTAGTTGACGAAAGTGACATGACGTAATGTGATGCGACCGAGGAAGTCAAAGCACTAAAAAAGTTGAGAATTAGTGTGGACAAGGCTATGTTTACTATAAAGACGACAATTGAAGAAGAATTGTTGGAGTACATAGGAGATGATAACACATCAAAGGAAGTATGAGACACTTTGGCGGCACTTTTCTCAAAGAAAAATGACTTAAGGTTGTAGCTTCTAGAGAATGAGTTACTTTCGATCACTCAAGGAGAATTGAAGGTAAGTTAATATTTTAACAAAGTAAAATATGTTTGTCGTGAAATTTTGGAGGCTAGAATGAGAAGAGTAATTATATATGGATTGAGGCCCGAATTTATAGCCTTTATTGCCACCATACAAGGTTGGCCACAGTGGTAAATTTTGAAAATTTGTTGGCTGGCTAGGAAGCTTTGACCAGACAAATGTTATGCGGCTCAATATAGAAAGAAGATGACTAAATATTATTCAGTTATATAAGAAGAGGTCAATATCGTTAATAAAATAATAAAGAATTAAAAGATGTTAAATCTAAAGGATGGTTTAAAAGGAGTAATCAAACAAGGAGAGTCCAACAAAATTACGACAAGAGGTGTCAAGGATATCCACAAACTAATCGCTTGTGCTTTGTATGTAGAAAATGAGGTTATTTACTAGAGATTGTTGGTTTAAAAAGGAGCTAGCAGAAGGCAATGTAGCAACATCCATTAAGCAAGAGAAATACAATAATGAAGAATGATGCTATGACGGTATTTGAGCAAGCTTGAGAGAAGAAGTCCAATTCGAGCCTAAAAGATGAATCGGTATTGGTGGTGGTCCTCCCTGAGCAAATAGATTGCAAAAATGATTGGATTGACGACTTAGTAATTTATGAAGAGTCTTTTGGTGGACTCAACAAAGGGAGGAACTGAAGAAATATTTGAAAGATATTCTTGGCAGACACTGCAGATGATGAAGCTAGCAGATTTAATAGAATTTGATGATAAGTTGAAGGAAAATATGCCGGGGAAAATGAAGTAAGATAGAAGCTCGAGGAAGTAAAAGATGAGATGGAGTCAATCAACGAACATGAGCATCGAAAGGTAACACAAAGTCCTAAAGAATCTAAAGATCAACAAGTGACGATGATAAAGTTGAAATTACAAGAGCGACACAGAGTCTTTGACAAAATGACGTGTACTAGAAAACACTAGAGGATGATCAACAGAATCTACAAGAAGATATTGAGGCAAGTGCAGTTTCACAATCACAAATCAGGAAGTCGGTTAAAATGAGAAATCAAATATCAAGTACGCTAACCTAGGAATTGATGAAAAAAATAAAATATAAAAGAGTCAAATATATAGAAGTAGCAGATGTGTTGAATGAAGGACCAAATGCTTTAAAATTTGTCGAGTTTCAGGCAGAGCTGAACGTGATTAAAAAGAAAAGTGTCACTGAAAAGTCTGTGCTGAAGGGGATAATTGAAAGTCATCACCAACCTAAGTGTCACGGATCGCAGCTTCACTTAAGCCCCGTGACCCTACTGCAACCGCAGTTTGCCCAATTTCGGCCGCACATTGTGAATATTAGTCTATTTTGAGTTGTAATTTCCATTCCGTGTAACAGTTTATTTCAATTGTAAAATAGCTAGAAAATAGGAAATGTTTAGTATGATTC
>CAIGRN010039724.1:0-10675 GCA_903798345.1 Fraxinus anomala
TTGTATACGTAATTGTGTGAATATGATGGCTTATTTCATGTATTCGAAAGAAGGGAAATATGTTCGACATATATAAATCATCATAGAGTCCGATATGGAATATAAATATACCGCTATACTTTGTGTGAATCTTTAAGTGTTCATAAAAATACATGCATTCTTGTATGTTCGCATCCGTCATAGAAATATAGTCGGGTCACATATTGGAATATGTTTAACTTTACTCTAGAGAGACTGTTAGATAATTTAGGAGCATTGATTCTTCAATAATTCAATCGTGTGTCAAGGTGTAGAACTAGATTTTGAAATGAATATTACATAGAAATTCGTGATCCTATTACATTCATCATACACTCAAAAACACAAATTACATTCAACGTCAATTGCATTCAATTTAGTTTAATCATTTTATAATTACATATTTAGTATTAATTTAATTATAAATTTATTAAAATAAACATTTTCATCATTTTATAGTTTCGGTTAAGATTAGAATTAGAACTAATCAATCCTTATGAGAACGATACTTGAACTCAAAATCCATTTTACTAGTTCATGAACCGTACAATTGCGATACTTTTAATTAAACATATTTTTGTGAACAACAACTTGTCATGTAAATATGACCTAATTATTTAAAATGTCAACTTTATTAAGATGATTAGTCAAACTCTTCTATGTTGATCTATATTTTTACCTTTATTCGATGTGAGATTTGTCATTTGAAACTGTTGATCTATATTTTTACCTTTATTCGATGTGAGATTTGTCATTTGAAACTAACTAGAGATAGTTGTTTGTTTCTTTTTATGACATATTTGGAAGTGAAAGTGTATCTTGTCTTATTGACTTGACCAGTTAGGAATTAGACATTGATTCGGGATGCAAAATAATTTAAATTGAGAAGAAATAAAAGTTATGATAAAATAAATGCAAGTACCAGACACAGATTTTTTGTAGTTCGACAATTGTAACTATGTTATAGAGCCACACTAAGATATTTCACTATATCAACTAAAGAAAAAGGGATACAAAAATATACTCTCTGCATATAGGAGCCTACGCAGAGGCATTCTCTCTATTTTTTTTTTTCTCTCGTTTCTCTATTGAACATTTGCTTGACTTCTACATATTGTCACTGTCCAAACCCATCTATTTAGAGTTTAACTTATACACAAAACAAACTTATTTGGAAGTGTGGTGAATTCCTCTGTCAACATTTTTGGCTAAAACGGCTTGTTTTCTTCTTTCACAAGTGAGGTAACCATTTGGACTCAATGCACCATTCCATTTTTACTTTACTGCTATGAGAAAGACCATGTAGCCCACAAAAATTATGCAAATCCTATATTTCAGGTCCACCAATTATGAATACTAGCTCCAATATTCACATTTAGTGCCGAGTGCTGACGTGAAATCTTGCATATAGTCATAAATATTTGACAATTTACGTAGGAAACCATGCACTAGAATTTGTTGTGTGAAGCTTTCCAATAGTATACACTATGCAACATAGACATGGCGAATTTAGGGAGGGCAGGGGGTGGGGGCAGTTGGGTGGGGTCACCTGCCCCCATTAGGATATGAAAGTTAATAAAAGAAAAAAAAACCATTACTCAAATACACAAAAATATTTTGAAAAAAAAAAAATGGCTGCCGACTAAGTAAATTTTTGGGCTCCATCCCTGAACACATACATACTTTTGGGAGCAGTAGACAAACCACATTCAATCAGTGACGGATCCAGGAATCCAAATGAGTATTGGCGGATCCAAGGGAGCACCGATAGTAGCTAGACGAGCGACTGCCCAATATAAGCAAAACAATTATGGCGAAGCCAGGACGGGCAGTTGTAGGGGCTCTCTAGGTCCTGGTTCCACCCCTGAATTCAGTATAACTACAAAAACATAAAGTTAAATCACCTGATAGTTCATTCCCTACTTGTTACAATTAGGCATAAATCAACGAACTATTAAATTAACGATTCTTTATTGGCAAACATTGGCAAGTTAATTATTTTTAGGTCACCAAATTACTAGCAACTTTCAACCTAAACAGTATCAACTAAGTACATATAGTCCAACACCAGTACTCTATTTAAATGCAGGTCCATGAATTATAAATTCTCTAAAAACAATTTATGTTAGAAAAAACGGTGCATTCATTTGATTCTTTTATTTCCGATGGATTACTACGCAATTGGCCTGTTTCTATTTCTCTTTGCTGCTTGTGGATATGCTGATGAAATCCCATTTGATCAAAACTACTCTCCTATGTGGGGTGGTGATCATGTCATCGTTCTTGATCAGGGTGAGGAAGTCGAACTGCTAATAGACGAACACTCGGGTACTTATTTAACGGCCTCTCTCTCTCTCTCTCTCTCTCTCTCTCTCTCTCGGATTATATTAGCATGATTAGTAGGGAGGATTATATACGAGGCAATATTAACACGCACTTCAATTTTATGCTTTCAAGCAAGGGAAAATCGGTAAATGCATCTGATTCTATTATGAATAGAACATGAATCGAATTTTTGGACTAAATTTAGGATTATTCTTTGTTTTAATTAATTATTAACTTTGCAGGAGCTGGATTCAATTCAAAACAGGATTTCGGTTCTGGATATTTTCAAATGATGATGAAATTACCAAGCAATAATTCAAAAGGAGTCATCACAACTTTTTATGTAATTACGTACTTTTTGAGATGATTATTCTTGTCATTGGTTTGGTTCTTTGTGTTAGGACTTATGTTGTATTAGGAATACTTTAGACAAAATGATTATTATAAAAGAAAATGATTGTTACAAAAGAGTTGTAAAAGTTAAGGAGTCTTTTGAGGGTTGTATAAATGAACTAGGAGGCTTTGGGTTCGAGTATGGAATAAGGAAAAAGAGTCGTTGAATTTACGCTAACCTAACGCCTAGTTGATGCTCAAGCAGAAAAAACAAAATCATTGTCCCCTGACTCTCGCTCGAGCGACATACTTCTCGCTTGCATGTCGCTAGCCTGACGCTCGAGCGACACTATTATACATGAAACCCTAGTTCGTGATTTTCAAGAATTTTATCTAACATATACTACCCAAATACCTCGTTATAAATATCCAATGCCCATTACGTTTTTTTGGTGATTGATCATTATTTTATATCCTCATAAAATCAATCCAAGATCTAATAGCACATCCAAATATTGAGATTAAACCTTTGATTTTTGAGATCAATCAACAAGTTCGGAAAAATATCGAATTCAAATAATCCAAAGTACTCACTTCTTAGATATATGTGTTCTTGGTGATCCACAGGGAGAAACACAAAATCAGGAGCAGGTGTGAGTGAAGCAAGTTTCAACAAGTCTTGGAAATTGTAGGAATTAGATATGCGAGTTTAGTGGATTTTCTAGGGTTGATCATATTGTAAGGGTCCGTTTGATTGCAAGAGTGGAATTTGGATGAAAAGAAAATGAATTCCAAAGAATTAAATTGCCTAGAATTATTTTCTTGGGAATTGTCAATTAATTGTGTTTGATTGGTATAAATTTTCACTAGAAAAATGTTGAAATTTTAGATCTTTTGGTGTTCATTTGATTTTGTTTTCTATGAAAATTGTTCATTAAATGTTTTTTTTTTAATTACAATTGTCTATAAAATTTGTTTTCATTGCCAAAAAAAAAAAAAAACTTGGAATTCCATTTTCACACCAAATTGGTGAGAATTCATTTTCCTCAAATCCATGGAAAATGAACCGTGTGAGACAAAAATGAGTAAATGAATTGCCAAGAAAAGAAATTGTATCAAACATGCGTAAAGTGGAAGATGGAATTTCTTTTCCATTTTCCATGGAACTTTTAAGCTAATCAAACATGGCATATTGTCTATAGTGGAAGTTATTGGCTTAGTCCCGAAATTTTTACCGAGTTAAAGGTTTTCTCCGTCAACAAATCTTGTGCTATTTACCGCTTTAATTATTATTGTAGCAATTCAACATAGGATAAACTTGACTTGATGACTAATTTTAATTCTGCGTTATTCACTTACTCACCCCCTCTAGGTGATTTTATCATCAAAATAGTAACTTTCAATTTGGCTGATTAATTTGTTAAATTTTTTTAGTTAACTTCAATCCCAATTGGTGAAGATGCAACAAACCATGATGAGCTTGATTTCGAGTTCTTGGGAGGCAATGATCCCATGGCTTACAGATTGAATACCAATGTGTATGCAAATGACCAGGGACATAGGGAGCAACAATTTTGTCTTTGGTTTGATCCCACTGCAGGTTTTCACACATATGAACTTGTTTGGAACCAGCACCAGATAGTGTATGTACATGTTATATTACCTTTGTTTGCTCTAATATTTCGTTGAACCCTCTCGCCATTTAAATTTTTAAACTGTAAATGCGCGATGCGATTATTTACATATCAACTTCAAATTTGTATATGTATATATGCATTGCTAATTCCTTGATGACTTTGTTAACATAAATCATCTATAAATTAAAATTTTGCAAGTTTGAAGCCTATCATATTATTTTCTTCATATTATTCAGTTTTCTCCTCAACTCAACCTCACGTTTCCTCCTTATATAAAGGATACAAGAGAAAGTCTCTTTTTCTAATCATATGGGGTAAAAAGAGATAGAGGGTTATCAAAGATGCTACTTGTACGGGGGAAAATTTGCAAAATGATGTACAGGTGCTCACAGAGAGTGATTGGTTGGTTTGACTTTGTGTTTCGCCCAAAATGCATTGAAATTGCGCTACCTATAAACCTGTAAATCAATTTGTAATTTTCCATATACATGCAGCATCACCCTTATACAATATATGTATTGTGATCGTCCTACTCATCCTCTTCTTCATTCTCATGATTCTATGTGTACTTTATTCGCTTTAATTTTTTTATTTTGTACTATGTTATTCTCACCACTAAATGATTAGACTTTTAATTCATAACATATAACTCGTATATTTGTGTTGATTTTGTGTATATAGGTTCTTTATAGACAGGATACCAATAAGAGTGTTCAGAAACAACACAAAAATAGGAGTGAGTTATCCTTCAAAATCCATGCACATAGAAGCAAGCATATGGAATAGCACTGCATGGCAAGGACGAGTAGATTGGAGTCAAGGACCCTTCATTGCTCATTATCAAGGATTTTCAATTGACGGGTGCAAGTATAACGACTCTGATCCGGAGGCATGCTATTCCACGACCTATTATTGGAATGCAGCTAAATATTGGAAACTCAGTCCTCATCAACAAAGATGCTATCAAGATGTTAGGGGCAAGTTCATGGTTTATGACTACTGTTCCAATAACCCGAAGAATTTCCCAGAGTGCTTAACTGATATCCCAGTAGAAGAGCATATTCAAGAGGATATGAGTAACATGGGTTTTTATAATTGTACAGTGAATGATGTCTATCGGCCATCTAATTCAGGTGGGGCGTGGACCTCTACACTTAGGAAAGGGGCAGCAAGCTTTCTTCGAACTGAACATGACTTTCACTATAGAGGAGATGGATTTGGGTATAAACATGGAGAGATTGACAAGGGTTTTGACATTTCAAAAACCAGGTATGGACATATACAGGCATACACTGAGGAGGACGATGAGGATAGCAATGAGGAGCCTATGAAAGTCATGATGAGACGAATGATGAGGACAAGCATAACGAGAACACATGAGATGTAAAAATGGTTTCTTTTCTATCTCTACAACGTATATTCATTGGTTGGAGGTCACATTGCAGTTCCTTTCTAAGTTTGTATTTTATCTTTTATTTCAGTATTCCACCTTAGTGGTTAAAGAAAACTAAATAATTCTTAATTTTGAAAATCTTCTTGTTATAAATACTTTATTAGTTGCAATACGATAACGACTTGTTGAAAGAAATAATAATTTACATAATAAACCAATATAGGATAATGAATAGTATTTTATAGTATAAAAAATAGTACTAATTTTCTTAATTTTCTTTTCTAGTCCAACTAACAATGTTTAGTCTAACATTCTAAACATGTCATAATAATGCACTTATATTATATATAAAAGGCGTTTAAAAGTATCCTCTATTTTATTTTGACAAATACTTAAACAAGCATATGACAATCCTTAAGGTCAATTAGTTTTATTTATTACCATAAATTTTTTGAGGCTGATATGAAATTGAGAACTAGTAATAAAACTATATGGAAATATTCACTTCAAGAATAAAACTAAAGAAGAATCATCCACATGGTAAAAATTGATACAGTCACACCTTTTAACACCTTGTTTAAAGAGTAATTCAATTTCGCACAAATGGTACTAAAAAATTAGTCTAGGTGGTATCAAGTAACACTAAATGATATAGGCATAATTAAAATGGATTTCTACATTTAATTGATTTATCACTTACACCTCATATGTGGAAACTTTGAGGTATGGCATTTCACTTGGAATATATTTGGATGACAAAACCTCTTTAGAAACTCTGGAAAACACTAATGGTTTCTATCAGCTAAGTTTACTAAATGCCAAATAAAGATTGAAAATGAGAAGCAATTAAATATAGATAAGAAAAATAACCAAAAATGACCAAAGTAAACATGATAAATCATAATTTCAAAATATGAATGGCATATGAAGTACAGTGGGCACAATCCGATTGCCTTTCTTCATGTGGAGTTAAATGAATTATCTGTGCAAGGCAATCGAAGAATTTGAAAGAAAAGGAGAACAACAACTTGTACAAAGAAGGTTTTATGTGATCGAAATCAAGTGCCTAGCTAGAAAATGGTATCTCAAATTTGATGCATATGTAACCAGCGACAGGGTTTGCCAGAAGCCAATATGATACTTCAACAGGCTGAAGGAGAACGGGAAGGTCTACTGCTACTCTATGTGAATGACATGTTGGAGTATCTTCTTGCACAACCCGAAGAAGGAAGAAAATCTAAATAAAAATGCGAAGTAAAATACTGGAAAATATTGGCTAGAAACTTTTCCTGAAACTATATTTGCCACGTCTTGGATTGCTTTAAGGATCTTTGACAAGTAGTTTTGTGGGATATGACTAACCTTCAAGGATTTGCACAAATCAATGAAGTGGAGGAAGAGGGATTAATTTAATGATTCTTGTATGTTACACTCATCCTCCAACTCATATAAATAGCTTATGAACGACACCATATCATGACATCAATCCCTACACTAGTGACTATCCATGAAAAGCCACCAAAAAACCAGACCTAAAATTCAAATAAATTGGCCGTTAGAGCGCAGCTGACTTCGCATAAACGAAATTCTGGTTTATGCCTCTTTTCACCCATATTAATCCAACTGAAATATTGAACTTGTATTTTAAGTTATAAGCTTTCTCAAAAAATGTAAAATTAATTATTAAACATTTTTTCTTCATTAAACAGGAAAGATACTTATTTCTTTCTAATTTTCAAAAAAAAGATATTAGTAAAACTATGATTTTGAAAAACGAATTACGATGAGATTTTGGAAGCATACTTGTAATGCTTTCTTTAATGAAAGTTAAGCGCTATGTAATTTTGAAATTCATCAATCATCAGTGTAATATCTATCTTCTTGACTTGTTAGTCCAATAGAAATGTTTGGTTCAACTATTTTTGCATTAGACGATGAAATCAAAGCTAGCTTAGGTTATTATAATATGTATTGTGAAATTATTAACGTTGTCGTAATTTTATAATAATAATAGTTCAAACAAAAGTAAATTATATATAGTAAATAATTGATGGTGAGACTTGAACTCTAAATAGTTTTGAATAGATATTTCAATTGCGGCATTTTTCTGACGACTTAATATAGGAGCACATAAAATTCATATTTAGAAAAACCGAAATAGAGTATGAAAATTTGTGAAGGGAAACACAATATATTTGCTTGGTTCGATCGACAATTTAACTACAAACATGGCCATTCTTTTGTTGAGTTAGGATTTTAGGATAAGAGGTATATTACTGGCATCTAATAAAATTAAGAAGGGACATCGTGCAAAAAATAGTCAATTGTCAACTAACTTACATTGGGTGCAGTGGTACACAGATAGTTATTGATAAAAATATCAAGAAAAACATGTAAGCTCCTCTCAGTAATATTGTCTCTTCGTCCTTATAGTTAAATCTTGCACAAACAAATGAAAAGATATAAATTGCGTTAAGCATCTCGTCTGAATGACTGAATGACCAAATTGTTAGAAAGGGAAAAAAATATTTATTTACATTTTATCTTCAAAATGTCCTGATATGATGTGTGTAAAACTGGATGACGGTAAGACTTGATCTTATAGTGTCAGAATGAAGGTGAGGGGATGGCAGGGGAGGGGACGGATTTTCACCAGCCGGTCGACTTGGACCTCCACGGGCCTGGACTGCTTTGACATCCCTGATTTGGAATCTGACCAATACCATATCAAATAGTCTCAACTAGATAATGTATTAGAAGCTTGAAATTCCCTTCTTTTCCATTAAAACTTTGGAAAGGAAAGATCTAATATTTCCAAATCTACACTAGTAGATGACTTTAAATTGATCAACTATGTATTCTAGGGATTGAACTTAATATTGATGAATGAAGAGAATCTATAAATTATTTTTCACAATTTTTAAAGTTGAAGAGAATCTATAAATTATTTTTCACTTTTCTCAATAATCTTGTGCTCAAGGTAAATCAACAATTTGTAAAATCTTTTATCCATAATGAAATGCTTCTTAAGTCTCCTTCAGCGAGCCGATTATAGAGGGAAAAAAAATCAAATGAGGACGGATAGCAAAAAAAAAAAAAAATAAATAAATTAGTTGAAGATGTGAATTTTCTAAATTTAAGCACAGTGGAAAAGAAGAGATCAAAAAAGGGGCTCGGATTTCATACAACCAAAAACCTTATTGTGCAAAAGTTGTCAATACAAGAGATTTAAATAGTCTAATAACCAAAGAGTCTAAATTAATCCAACCTAACAAGTAAAATGACATTTCTATTCTTCTATCAATATAAAATAATACAAGTACAAACACTATAACTAGTTATGCTAACATGTCTCTTGAAACTCACCATGCGACAACAAAATGCAGCGAGATTTGTCAATCAAAAGACAAAAAACATTGACCAGAGTTCAAATTCATGCCCATATAATATCATCTCAAAAAGATACATCATCGGCAAAATTTAATGGAAATTACAGTTTTCGACATATGGCAAGAGGGCAATGCAATACTAGATCAAAAGTAATGCACGTTTGAACTTCAAGGACGAAAACAGCAAACTAAACCCCTGTTTGAGCTCCATTATATAAAAATGCATTATTCTCCAAACTTATTTTCAACCACACCACATATTTTCTTAATAAAATAATTTTACAAGTAAATCTAATTTTTTTTTCTACTTTTCAACCATACATTATTTATAGAATCACTATTACAAAATACATTTTTTCAAAAATGGGTCTCAAGCACACTGTAAGAACCAAATTGCACAAAAGCCGAAAGTTACACTGGGCGGCCGACCACAAGCTCTGGTCGATCGCCCACGGGACAATAGCAGGTCCGGAAAGATTTGTTGTCATGCCCAAACCGCCACCTGATTCCGACCCTTAAAAGCTCTAAATTTTGGTTTCTAATCCATGGACACTTCGGGTATTTGATGCACATGACTTCCAAGGCCAATTAATCTAGGTAAAAAGAAGGGAGAAATATACCACAGTTTTCATACCATATCATGGAGAACATTTGGAAGAGAAAAACCATGGTTAGAGATTCATTAAGAAAAAGGTGGATTTTTGGCGCAAGATATTCACCTCTTTATTGTTTTCCTTTAAAATCGAGTGATGTATTCTACTCTTTAACTAGTTTTTTTTTTTCCTTTGTGATGAATAGCTGAACTTTTTGTTACAACCCATATTATTTGGTCAAAAGTCAAACGTTGAATTGTCAAAGTCTTAGTCAAATAAGGACTTTAATGGAATAATTTTTTTTATTTGTGGTTATTTGACAAATTGACAACAGTTGAAGGGTTAAGATGGATACAAATTAATTTTGGGGCTTTATTTATATATTATTAAAAGTAAAATGGTTAAACTTTATACCCAATAGAAGTTAAGGACTAAATGTTATGTTAAATTAAAGAAGAGGGGCTTCCTTTGCAATTGTGGGTATGAGTGGAAAAACTTAAATATTCTCCAAATATTGATAAATTAATTATACTATTATACATTTTATGCTATGTGGAGTATGTCTTCAATGACATGATTAATATGGAAATGTTCTTTCACTATGATATATGTGGAATTCAAAGATTTTGTATTGGAATGTGAGACATGTGATATTGAGATCGACCAGAAAAGTACCCATGCCTATATACTTATTCTATTTCACGGAGTGACCTTGGCCGTGTTCTATCCNACTGAGGGGTCTTGACTGTGGATGAAGGAGTCTGACCGTGTACATATAGTTCACTGAGGGGCCTTGACCGTGTTCAAGTATTGATTGTGAGAGGTTTTTGAGACCCCATTTCGGTCACGGAGGGGGCCAAATGCCCGTGATGAAAGTATTTAACCCAATGGGTGGATTATAAATTTCAGTCAGAGGGTACATTTTTTGTTGATTACATGTGATGTGATGAGACGATGATATTGATTTGAGTTGATGATTATATCATG
>CAIGRN010039732.1:0-11456 GCA_903798345.1 Fraxinus anomala
CTCGATCGAGTCATCGGTCCTTTTTTCATCAGTAATGAATCCTTCCGCGAACTTGCCCTCGTCTCAATGGCGCCTTGGATCATATCACTTTTAGACATTAAATCTTTGGGTAGATAATTTATTTGACTTTGAAATAAATGATTTTGTCACATATTGTCAAAGAAGGAGATTGTTATGTCTAATTTTGTAATTAGCAAAATTAGTAATTTTCGAATTTGTAATTTGCAATTTCTTTAGTAAAAAATTATGTGCTAATTGAATTTTATTTGAAGCTTATTAAGTTGTAATCAAAGTCAAAATATGATTTATTTAGTCAATTTATAGTAAAAATATTTTGAAGTTGATAGAGCCCTTGGAGCAGTCAAAAGATGTCCAAAAGGATCACATATGATTAATGTGATGGAATTATAAGTCTGTTGAACAAGTGTTGCTCCAAATTCCCAGCTACAAGTTGCGATGCATTTTTCATATAGAAAACATACAAATTTTAAAACTGGTATTTCTAGAGTAATTGTAACCCTTTTAGTTAGATTTCCAACGCACTTTGAATCATCCCAAGAGAGAAAGTTATAACGAAACTACTGACCTCTATTTATGGACCACTCTCATAGCACTAACCTAGGCACTGGAGAGGTACATTAATTCGATGAACAATAACATTCAATTTTCAAAATGATTTTGAGTTTCTTTTCATCCCAAACACTACCCATTATAAATATACAACTCATACAACATCCAAAGTTGTGTTGAATCATTATTATTCCTTAGAGATCTCATTGTTGAAGATCATAAACTCATTCCATTATTCTATTGATTCAACCCCAAAATCTTTATTCATATATTTGATCCCATATATTGATCATTCGTTAGTAGAGCCTTTTATTAAGTTAAGAGTTTATTCTTTGAAAATCAAATCCATATTATCTCTGGCCTCACCCTAAGGATCAAAACAAGAAAAATCTTAGATTAAACACCAAAACAAATTCCTACATTCACCAATTAGCCTTACAGTTCTCGAGTTTTGGGAAGAGGAACTTGGTGTTCCGGTGCTCGATAACAAGGTTTGTTCTTGGAAGTGCAAGCATGCACAACCAAAGGAGTTCCTTGGTGATTTAGAAGTTAGGTGGCTATAGTCAACTAATATTTAACAGTGTCTAGACTAGTTGTAAGTTAACTTTCTAATTGATCAATTACTGGTAAGTTTGCTCGGAGGTTTTTTATCTTGAGTTGAGATTTTCCTCCGTAATCAATTTTGGTGTTATTTATTGCTTATTTTATTTGATTGATGCTTAGGATTAATTCAATTGGATTAATTAATCTTAATCATCCAACAATCAATACATAGTGACTTTTTGCTTTTTATTATTAAATCTGCATCATTAGGTCTAAATAAATATTAATTCAACGATTTACAATTGGCCTTCATTTAGCTTTCACTCATGGGATGATTGCAAGTTGAATTCGAAGTATAACTTGGTTGCAGCTCTCCAAAAATAGACCTAGTATTTTCAAACAATGTGCGAGGAACTAAAAGACTCATGGACTATCGAGGCAATATCAATGGTTTTAAGGAATCGAGGTTTGCTAGGTTCCTCAAATTACCACGGAGTTACAACTAACCTCTAGCTTTGAGCATCCAAGAACCATTAGATGAATTTCAGAGGGCTTCGACCCCTCTTATTTGTTTGAATTACTAAGGGACTGTTCTTTTTGTCATTTTCATCCTGTTTTATGTTTTGGATTTTTCAAAACAGTGAAAACATATTTACTTACCTATTTTAAAAAACAATTTTAAAATTTACAAAGAAAACCGAAAACGTCAAAATGTCGTTTTCGATGTTTTCAGTTAAAACCCAGCCAAAATTTTCAAAATGTATTTTGGGTGTTTTCGATTAAGCCACCGCCATCACCGCCTGCACACACCACCTGTACTATACCGTCGTCGCCATATCGCCAAAACCACTGCTGGTGACGTCACAGCCACACAGCAGAAGAAGCCGGCGACGCCACCGCCCAAAACTACCACAATAGAAGAAGTCGGCGATGCTACCACCCAAAACCACCACAGCAGAAGTCGAGGATACCACCGTCCAAAACCACCACAGTCACAACGCCATCACCCAAAACCACAACCACAACGCCACCGCGAGACGACACTGACCCAAAATCATTGCACACCCCCACCACGAGACGACACAAAAACATCGCACACCACCACGCCACCGATTTAAAAATATCGCACGCCACCATGCCACCGACCCAAAACCATTTTGTACCAGCCACAGCCATGGTACTAACGACTCAAAAACCACTGCACCCACTACCACGAGACGACAAAGAGAGAGAGACGAGAGAGAGTATAAGTTTTGGGTGTTTTCATTTTTGAAAATAATATTTCAAAATGACAAAAAAATACATTTTCAACAATTTCAAAATGGACACTCAAAACACAAAACTCAAAATTAATTCAAAACGAAAAACTGAAACACGAAGAGAACTAGCCCATAATCCTTCCAAATTTGAGGCAAGGGCTTATCTGAATGACTCCAGTATGACAGCTGTTGTAATATGATTAGATGCTTTGAAATTTATATGACATCTTGGACACAAAGAATTATGACCTTGGAAAATGAATTACCATTTATAGCGACCATGAAATTATCAATTTGTTGGCCTAGAAAACCATTTATACTTCATAGTGAAGTCTTCAAATCAACTCCTTGAAATCCACTTAAATTAGGTATTTCAGAACGTGAGGCAAGTAAAACATCCTACCAATACTTGAAAATGCCTTTTGATTTTTTAGGGTCGAGATTGAGTATCCATAAGAATTGTCAAGATTTAATAGGATTTGATCCAACGAACATCACTTTAATTGCTTTGCATATAAATAGCCTATACCATTTGGATTGTAGTTGCATATTTAGCTCCTGATGCAGCTACTACCACTGTTTTCTTGATCTACTCAGTCGGTCAAGGAAGTTTTTCTGATGGTGTGTCTTTAGTAATTTCTGGTACTTTCAACTTATTGATTGTATTGATTTTATAATAAAGTATGAAGATTTTATCTCCCATTATAATCCATTTCATGTACCTTGTGAAAGTAATTGCCCATGAAAATTCTATCCCTGAAGTAGAACCAGTGCCCAGAATAGTGTTGGAAAATTTCGTGTATGGAGTGACAAACAACGTCGGGAAATTCTTCTCAAATTACCTTTAAAACTTTGTAGAAATTTCGGTAGAATAACGGTAGGAAATGAACTCCAAATAAATCATAAAAAATGTACAGTATAGCAGCAATAATATCAAAGTCGAGGCAATTGTTGAACACTTTGTCCTTAAGTCGAATTTACCCCGCAACGATGCCTACGATTTATGGCAATCAACTCACAAGATACAACGACTATCTTCTTGTGTGGGTAGTACTACATCATATAAGAAACAGCAAACCAGAACTTGGTTTAAGAATTCAGGTATGCAAAGTGAAGAAAATCAGAATTTATGCAACACGAATGCAAAATTTGGTTGAGAAATGAGAGAAAATGAATGTTATATGATTGCATATCATTGGTGTGAAGATTGAGACGTCCCTAGGATCCTATTTATAGATGTTGAAGAGTTGTGAACGAAGTAGTGCAAGCCAAAACATAATAGTCGCGTGTTTTCAGATTTTCGCTCGCTATCCTCTCGCTACGTCGCTCGAGCGACACTTTCAGTGAGCTTGTGGCTCGGTGTTCGCTTGAGCATCGTCCGAGCAAGTTATACTATCGCTCGGGCGACAGTATCATCCGATCTTCCACATTTTTCCTTCCAATTTTGGACCACAATTTCGAAGTGACAAAGAACAAATAAACAGGTTACGTCTTGGCCGAGGTTGACATGAAGTCACACACTTTCCAATGCTTGGTTTTCGATTGTTAACCAATCTTTCTCATGTTTTAAACCAATTTCCAACAAATAGTTGAAGTACAATTATGAAAATAGCAGTTGGCACTACTAAGCTCAAGGAAAAGAACGGCTACTTCCAAAGATCTATGGGTACTGTTGCAATATACTTTCATCATGTTCAGGGAGTAACCTACATTATCAACGTGTATCCAAGATTGCAACCTAAGTTAGGATCTCTGTCCCATGAGGAATCCTGTGAGTTGTCAGAGAACATCTTATTTTATTGTCCTACACTTGCACCTCCTCTAGCTCCCTCCTGTAAGAGGAAAATTTACTGGTGAGGCCTTGTGTGGTTTACAAGAAGATGGCACGCGGAGCCTATCTTGACACGAAAGAAGATGATTAGACCTAGAATGACAAAGACTAACATATGTGCCTACTTCCAAACCACTGACCCCTCTATTAGCTTCCAAATCATGAATATATATGCCAGCTTTTCCCTGACACCTCCATCAGCTATAAATTTGTCTAAACTCTTATTATCGTATATCTTTGTCAACTTCTAAGGCAACTAAGACTGTTATTTCCTAGTAATTATTTCAACTGATGAGAAGTATTATTTGTTTTTGCACCTCGATTTTTGGCATTTACTACATTGCAACATGCTAGGCAACGAACATAGAGGATACCTAGTAACCAACCAATCGATTAAATGATAAAATGAATAACAATATTCATCATGGTAAGCTACTCAATTCATGAAATGCACGGAAAATGAAATAACATTATTCAAAGTTGAAATGATTATATAAAATTGCTAAGGCAAACAGGAATAACACATAACCAGCCATATGCTAAATCATCGAGGCATACACTAGAAGTTGTAGGTAACTTGGCGAAATTGATAGTAAATTCGCAAATGCTTAGAGTTCTAAGGGTGAGGCTGTTTAAATCCATCTAGACCTTCAATTTTATATGGTTCGGGAAAAACCCTGAAAGTGATTTGGTATGGTCCTTCCCAGTTTTGTTCGAGGGTGCCTGTACTTGCCATTTTCGTGGATGGAAAGACCTTTTTAGCACAAGGTCATTAACACAGAAGACCTTTTTTCACCCACTCTTTGTATTGCTTAGCCATCTTCCTTTAGTAAGCAGTTAGCTTCTCTTGGGAATGATCTCTAGCATCATCTAAAAGGTATAGCTCACTCTATCTTTTACTATAATTCAACAATTTATTGTACAGGATGCATCAAGGAGATAGAATGTCCATTTCTGCCGGCACATAGCCTCAACATTGTTCGTTAGGGAGGATGATGTCTTTCCAGTTGCCATTCAACTAGTGGTGCAATAGGCCCACAACACAATGTAGTGTTCATCAACCTAGACTCCCTTCAGAGCATTGAGCTTTTTCTGAAGGGCATATTTGATGGTCTTGTTAGCAGGTTTGGCTTGGCTGTTTGCTTGCAAGTTATAGGAGCTTGAGAATACTTTTAGATTCCATAGTCATCATAGAGGTTTCTCAGCTTTTGATCGTCAAACTACTTTCCATTGTCCTAGAATAGAGAATGTGGGACCCTGAACCTACACACTGCCATCGTCCATATGAACTTGGTTATGTTGACTTTCATAGTTCGGGTCAACGACTCAGTTCCAACATATTTGGTGTAGTAGTCAATGTCCACTGTCATAAACTAGGCTACAACTCGTCCTTTTAGCGAATGAACCATAATTCTATGCCCCACTTAGAAAAATGCCATGTCTACTCACCGTGGTCAGCTTAAGGATATACAATTGAGGTATAATGGAAAACGTTTAGTACTTATCGAATCTCCTGCAATAGTCCAGTGAGTCCTTCTTTAAGGTCAGCTTATGATACCCTTATCTTAAAAGCTTTTTACTATCGATAATCCGTCTTTTTGATTTTTATAGATCCATTTGGGTACCTTACGAACAGCCTATCGACCTTATTCCCTTGATAAAGCATAGAAAGAGAATCGAGAAACCTTGCCTAATTAGAATTCCATCCCTTGCCATAACGTATAAGCTTTAACTTCTTAGCTTCAGCTGGTCTAAGTGGAGCTTCTGATGTACCAGTAATCCAAGAGACTTTTCATCTACTTGGATTGTTGGATGATCGTCATCCCTTCACTTTTGCTTCGATAGATGGCTTTTATAAATACTCAATCAAAATCATTCTCAATAGATTATAATCCTTACTATCGACCATTTTAGATACCGGTACGAGGGATTTGAAGGATCTCGAGCTTGTTAAAGTTTGGCAGTATGTCACTATGTATTTTAGATAAACAAATTCTCTTGTCCTGGTCAATAAAATTGCTATTCCCCCGTCTCACAATGAGCTGATCACTAGTGACCTATATTTCCTTCATTTGCATCTCTCTTACCAATTTGAGCCCTACTATTACTACCTTATACTCTACCTTGTTGTTTGAAACTTGGAAATCCAAACCTTAATGCATAGTTTAGGTGATACCTCAGAGTTTACCAAGACTATTCTTGCTCTTGATCCAAATTCCTCTATTGAGTCGTAGACAAAGATAGTTTTATTGCCTTTTGATGTAGAAGGATCCGAGTCAGATAATGCCGAGTTGTCTGATAGTTCGCTGATGGGGCTGAGATACCATGAGTTGGCAAATCAGGGCAAAAATGGCAAGTAATCGACGATCTTTCCTAATTGTGGTCTTTTTTGATATGTTTCGGTAATTTGGCCATAACTTTGGCTACGGTTATGAGAATCGCGCTCATGACCCTAATTCAGAAAGCTCTTTTCGGGACGCATGTCGTGGTCACAAGTATCGCTCGGTGTGCATCGATCTCAAGGTCAAAATCTGCTGTTTTCCTTTCCGAATCTCCAATTTTAGTTATTTTTTCCATTTTTTAGTAATATTTCGTTTGCCTTTTTAATATAGATTACGAACTCAATTTGAGCCCAATTTTTGGGATAATATTTCTCTTATTCGTATTTTCTTTTGGCATGAATATTGAAATTTTGCTATTTTTTGTAAAATTCCGATAATTATAATTTTTTAGCTATTTAACCCGGTTTGTGGATTATTTTCGTAGGTTGGATGAATAATAAAGATTTGTCTTGTTTTCTTGGCATTTTCTCTTGCGCGTTCTTCTCTGTTGAACTTCAGCTTACAGAATAATCACTATTCTGCCCTGCTCACCTTTGTTCTGAAAATCCTGGACATTTGACATCCATAGGCACTATGTGCCCATCTAAACTTTGAAGCAAAGTCTGCACAAGCATGGCCTTTGATATCGGTTCATGGTCAGAATTGGATGCCAAACTAAGTAAGCTCATTTGCCCATTTCACTTATCCAATATGCTAGGTTTTTGCAAGACATATCTCAACGGGAAATTTGTCAATACGTCTATAGTATGGGCCTAATAAGATTAAGGTAAGAGACAACTTTTCTATACTAGGATACCTTATATCAATGTCACTTTGCTCACATTATACATCAGTAATTGTTGCGGTCTTTAGTTCGGACAAGTTCAACACTCGTAGCTTTTGTATAGAAGGCCAAGTAGATTTGTAAGGCTTCTTTCTTGACTAGTTTGGACAACAAACAAGCCTAGAAAAGGTACTCCTTTAGATCTAGGAAGTCCTCCTCATACGCTAGGTCCACTCAAATTTCTTTCCTTAGATACCCTGAAGAAAGGAAAGCACTTTTCAGTGGACTTTGAAATGAACCGATTGATGGCCTTTATCCGTTTTGTTAAACTTCATATCTTGTTCATCTTATCGGGAGATCTCATCTGGAAGAGAGCCTTGATCTTCTGTAGATTGACCTCAATCCCTTGCAAATGAGCTACGTCTTCTTAAATATGTTTAAATATTTTATTTGATGCATGATATTTATTATTTGATCCATGTTATTTTGGAACGGCATCAACTAGAAGAGATTGTACGATCTCAGTTGGTGCTAGGCATTGGGAGAAACCTCAACTCAATTCTTGATGCTTGTCTATCAGAGCAAGTTGATAAATGTGAGTATTTATATTATTCCAGAAACTTCGCAACAACCATCTTTAGACATAATGTTTTCGATGTATGTGGCTATACAATAGAACTTGTAATTTACTGTTAGAGTAATTGAGATGTGTGCGATGTTGCTTTTCCCAATCCTCTATTCCTAGTTGGATATAATTTGTTATAGTTCGTTCAACTTATAAGCTCTTCCTTGGGAAGTTGAGACACAATTTGAACATTCTCAATAATGGATTGAATTTGAACTAATGGATGATGGACCTCAGTGTGGAATTGGGATTATTTGAGTCTGTTGATGCTACTACTTATACAGTTTGTTAAAGCTAGAAGATTCTAGAGAGAAATAATCTGTCAAGAGGATTTTTCTTTTTTTTTTTTTTTTTTTTTTCTTTTGTGCTGAGCTCTAAATTGTATTTGTTATTTTAAGCTAGTGCCTAGATAAGATTTTAGAGATATTTTTTGTTGGTATATAGTCTTCTTTTTCCCCGTAGTTAACTCAACCTTTTAGGCATCCAATTCAATGAAGAAGTTTCTTCTTTCTATGCTCAGAGTCATCTGTTTCTTCTTCTCATTTCTTCAAAATCTTACATGGTATCAGAGCAGTGACGCTCTATTTCCATGGCTTTCCAACCAACTGATGCCGAAAAGGTGAAATCAATTTCCATTATCGTAACTTTATAAACCCAAACTGAAAGACTAAAATTAACCATGAAATTCCTTCCTGTTTTCTCAATTTCACAGACAGTACCAATCCTTACCGTTTGGAAAATGAAAAAAGTCTTGTCTACTCACCATAAACAATTATGCAACCTGGACACGGGCTATGCGTTGAGCACTTAGAGCGAAAAATAAACTAGGTTTTGTTAATGGAAGTATTGAAAAGCCAACTGATCCAAATGATCCTCTGGAGCGATGTAACGAGATGATTGTTTTCTCGATTAAAAACTCCATCAATACTAATTCAAATCTTGTGTTGTGTTTGTAGACGATGCTCGAGAAATTTGGTTGGAGTTGAGGGATCCTTTTTCTTAAAATAAACCTCGTATAATCTATCTCAAGAAAGCTCTAGCCAGCTTGTTTGCAAGAAAATGATTCAGTAAGTATATATTATCGAAAATTGAAGACACTATGGGATAAATTATCCGTTTATGACCTTATTCCAACTTGTAAGTATGGTAAAGCTGAAACTACTTCTAGATCGATACCAAAGGGATTGTGTTATGCAATTCATTATGGACTTGAATGAGAAGCATGCAAACCTTAGAGACCAAATTACCTCCTATCTCTTGTCAACAACACGAATGTAGAATCAAATGACCTCCCATACTCTTTCAACCGATTCTATAGCCTTAGCCACCAAATCCAACTACGAGACTTCTAAATTCAATAATTTCAAATACCTTACTACTTAGAAGAGAGATAGACCTCATTGTTTCCACTGTAATATTCAAGGACATCCTCTGGAGAACTATTTCAAGGCTGGCAATGTCGGACCACCCATTTGCACTCACTGTAATATGAATGGTCATGTGGTTAACAAATGTTATTAGCTTCATGAGTACCTTACAGGACATAAGCTGTACAAGGCGAGAAGTGCTAGGTCTTTGGCTAATCGATCGAATCTTTATGATTTTTCTGACCAGGATAAGGAAAGTGAGAACAAAGTGGTTGATTGAGGGCCAATATCAACAATTAATGACCCTTTTATAGAACAAAGACTTCACAATTGCTTCTACTTCAGTTAATCATGCTCATGCCCTTTTCAAGCCATCTGTAAATGATCCTAAATCACCCACTATGTCTAGAATATCCACTATTCTTTTCATTGTCACACACAGATTACCTCATCCTATAAATATTCCTGGGGTAATTGACTTGGGTGCCACAACCACAAGATTTGTTGCATTTACCTTTTTAGTACTATCACTGCTGAAGTCTCTTATTCAGTGAAATTACGAAATGGGAATTTTATTTCAGTCACTCATCTCAGTACTGTACAAATTACAGACAGTATTGTTTTGACCAATGTCATGTATGTTCCTTCCTTTTCCTTTAATCTTATCTCTACCAAAACATCGATACAATTACTCGTATGTTACCTTATTTTTCAATCCAATGCTTGTTTTCTTTCAGGGCTTTTCCACCTGGACCACGATTAGGATGGGTAAATTGTAATGTGGCCTTTATCATCTACTGACAAAAGAAGTTTGATAAGTGTATTTTACACACTTATTTAGGTTACAAAACATGGATAATTGTTGGTAACTATATCGAAATATAGCTTAATTATATATAAATTGTGTTTTATAGGATAACGCTGATGAACATGGTAGAATTTAGGATAAAGAAGCGATAAATGACTAAAATGGAAGGAAACCAAAGTTCGGGGACCAAAGTGCGAACAGTTGAAAGATGACCTGGAAGATGAAACAATGATGTGAAAGAGTCAAGAACCAATCGAGTGAAGGAATGAAGTATTGGGAGGTCAAGAAACGAGAAAGTGGAGTTCGAAGACTAAAACGCAATATTTGAAATTCAAGCAAAACTATGTGGTCGCATAATGTAAAAGCTATGCGGTTGCGTGGTTAGCTACAGGAAATTCAAGGAAAGAGCTGGGTTGAACTATGTGGTCGCATAGCATTGAACTATGCGGTCACATAGTAAGTTATCGAAGAAAAAAATCTAGTTTCCTTATTTCTATGCAACTTTTATGGAAACGAATCTTAGGGTGTGTTTTAAAACCCTAGAGCCGTCGAGAACGCATTACAACATATTCGAAGAGACATTTGGACAGAGAAGAAGCCAAAAATATGAAGATCGAATCCAAAAACACGAGAATCAATTCAAGAATTATATTGGGTGATGTCGATTCTTTAATATTCTTTTTGTTTTATTTTTCATAACATGCTAGGCNAAGTAAGGAACACGCATTACAACATATTTTGAAGAACTTTTGGAGCAGAGAACAAGCGAACACAATGAAGATCGAATCCAAGAACTTGAGAATAAGTTCAGGAATCGTATTGGGTGATGTCGATTCTTTAATATTCTTTTTGTTTTCTTTTTCATAACATGCTAGGCTAGTTTTCTATGTACTAGGAGAATGATGAACCATGTGATATGAGTTTTAATTTCTAGTTTTATATGTTTGATATTAAAAACATGTTTTTGAATATTGAATGATTTATATAATTTTATTTTCTCCACAATTATTGTACATGGTAGTTGTGTAAATGTGGTGACCTATTTTATGCATTCAAAAGAAGGAAAACAGGTTCGACATATATAAATTGTCATAGGGTCCGATAGGGATAGAAATATGCCATTATGCCTTATGTGAATCGTTAAGTGTTCATAAATAGTCATATATTTTTATATATTTGCATCCATCATAAAAATATAGTTGAATCATATATAAAAGTAGGTTTAACATTACTCTAGAGAGATTGTCAAATAAAATAGGAACATTGATTAGTCAAATTCAATCGTGTTGTCAACGTGCAAAATTAGGGTCAAAACTGATTATTGTATGGAAATTCGGGATCCTAGTAT
>CAIGRN010039740.1:0-13797 GCA_903798345.1 Fraxinus anomala
TTTTTTTTACTGTTGTATATTCATGGTTAAAATTGAATTTGACATTGCACCCTTAGTCATTTGTGACTAAAAGGGAAGAGAGAACAAGGGAGCTTTGAATGAAATTGTGATTTACATTTTATGTCCGAGTGGTCATTGGGGAGAGATATAGATACATTTGTCTATTCCATAAAAATATTGAGAGTTTGCAGTAAGGAGAAGAATGTGTATTACATCTGCATTGCATATCATATGCATAGATGTTTGAGTTTTAATGTTTTGTGATATTAATGTTTCGATTGGTGTTTTGATTAACATTAATGTCACTTCTCAAACTAGCATGTTTATTTGTATTCACGAGTTTTTGATTTCTTGTATCACGTGCTTTTACACTGGGTATTGAGTTTTTGATTTCAGAAACAGTTATACCAAGGAATGCAAGAAGTAGAAAAACTTGAGTAACTTGGGTAGTATAGATTGAGTAGTTTGATGTATTTTATTTTCCTAATTTTATTTGTATGGTTTTGTCACAAAATGTCAAATGAGGAGATTTTTAGGTCCAATGTTGTAATTTGCATGTTTGTGAACAAAAATGTTTTAATTGAATACTATTAAAATTAAGGAACATGGATGCAATTTTGTATAGATGAGTTAGGTTAGGGTTAGAGATTGAAAACAAGAAAAACGAGGCGTCGAAATTTCGCTAACTGCTCCCCTAACTGACGCTGGAGCAGCAAAAACAGTAACTTTGTAGCCCGCCTTTCGCCTTGAGCGACAACACCCTTGTTCGAGCGAAAGGTTTCCTCGCTCAAGCAACTTATTTATGCAGCTAGAAGTAATTTGTGATTTTGAAGAGTTTTACACGGATCATAACACCTAAACGTCCACAACTATAGATACAGATGTCTGGGACGAATTTCAAGACGTTGCTTCATTTTGGTAGAATTGCAAAACACTTTCATATCATTGTTAGAGAGATCCAAGTGGCAATTCATTGATTGATTCATCCATATCATTCTTGTGATCCAGCAACCGAGTTTTGGAAAAACATCAAGGTTCGTTAATCCAAAACATCTGGCTTCCTCAACACTTTAAGGAAGTAATTCAAGCTCAGGATGAAGAATGTGAATAGGTAATTCTTGGGTATCCACTTGAAAGAGACGTGTGCAGAAGATTGTAAGACTGATATAGCAAATCTTGGTAGAAGATTGTGAGTTTGGAATTTACAGTAGATTTTGGAAGCTACAGGAGGTAGATCGGGAGATTTAGTAGGTCGGTTAGGTATCTACGATAACAGATCGTGAGTTTGGAAGGAACAGCAAATCTTGGAGTTGCAGGATTTACAACAATTATTGGAACTAATTTGAAATTAAACTGTAACTCACATTATCTGTAGTAGAGGTAACTAACTTGATCCCATAGGGTTTACTTAGTTGGGTTTCTCCGTCATCAAACTTTATGTTATTTACTGCTTTCCAAATATTATAACTGCGGCAATTCAAGTTATGATGATTGGATTGTTTGTTTAACCATCTAAAAATAATTAAAAATGATTTGTTGCTTGTTAATTGTATAATTTCGCACGTAAGGTCGAACTAACTTATAATCTAGATCAATCTAACGGCATTTAGCAAACTCACAAGAGTGACTAAAGATTAATCATAATTTTTGGCTTTAGATAGTGCTATTAGACACTCTAAATCAAAGATTTTGTTGTGACAAAGGCAGCATCAAATGGAATCAACCCCCAAATGAATGGTTTCTACTTTATCAAAGTACATATCTGATATATAACCGAATATGAAATCAAACCCGATCAGATTATGATATATACAAGTGGTTCAATTAAATATGGAATTAACCCCCGATGAATATGGTATTCGGATTCTGAGGTTAGGCTTTTAGAAGGAATCAACCCCCAAATGAATAAAGAAAATCTGGAATAGGAAGAAACCTTACATAGAAGAGAAGGGGGGAAATTTTCGGTTCGATGTATGGAAATAAATTAAGGGGAATATCGAAGCATGAAATGCTGATTTAGAGCATTGATAGTGGAGTTCGTTCGATGGAAGAAGAAGTTCAGCTGGCTACAGTCAGGCAAAAATTACTGTTCTAGAGAAATTTACACAATTAACACTGAATAGGGAAAATATTTTAGCAAGAAATGATGAAAAAGTATACTGAAAAATATTTAAAACTAGGCGCGAGCATATATATATATATATATATATATATATATGATTACAAATATTAATTTTTAATTAGTTATTTTATTCCCCTATTGAACTCCCCTATTTTCTCTTTAATTTGAATTTTATGAGTTTATATCCAAATTGAGAGAAAAAACTTCTTAATTTTACATTTGCAAATTATTTTTCCATTCGAAGTTGCTCCTAAGAAATACCATTTTACAGTACAATTTAAAAGAGAGAGCAATATATCTAGTGCATGTTTGGTACATGGTCATAAATAGAAGTGGATAATATAATAGACACCATTCATACTAATTTAATTTACTGAACAAGCGATTAGTGTAATAAGCCTTGCTCAAGTTAATCTAGAACAAGATAACATGGGAAAACAAATAAAGTTTAAGAATTCGTCTACATATGCGTCATAAGAATTTGACATATTAAAATGAATAAAACCAACACCATCAACTCAGATAATCAGATGAGATGGAATTTTATTACAAAAACATACAACCAACAACTTTACTATCATGTTTATCAATCATCATGGCATTGTCATAGGTTGAACTAGCACCAAATTTATGAAATCTTTTAAGAGAGACTTTTCGACATGAGTATATGCATCAATATCTTTGTACAGAAGATTCATGATGCTTGCAAGATTGACTACTCGCATGAGGATGACCATTGGTATTGCAGTTATTTGAAGCAATTCTTGATTTATATCCTTCCATGCATACGTAATTTGTTTCTGAAATACAGCAAATGCCTCTTCTTTTGAAACCCCTTTTTCATTGATGTAACATTCGACTACTGATATTTTCTGCTCAAACTATAACAAGAAGAAAGAAATGTGTGTTAAGATTTGTCATAAATTCATGACATAATTTTTCTTGACTGACCAGCTGCCCGAACCCTAATTTTAATTCGGGCCTAGACCAGCTATGGAAAAAATAGTCAGTTATTATATTATAAACAAGTCAGTTTAAGAATTCAAACTTGATAATTAAACAGGCAATTAGATTTTTCTCAATTATCTCCACTCAAGTACAAATAACTCGACCAAATATAATGACACGTGTGTATAATAAGAAAATAAGTTATTTAGTACTTCAGACGTCTTACCCCTTGTCCTACCATGTCGTCCATTAGTCTACAAATTGTTGATGTAGCACGTACGATTAATGGTTCGCTTGAAATCCAGTCAAAGGCTTCCTCAGTTGCAAGATCTCCCATACCAACCAAAGAAGCTGCAGATAGCATCGTGTAAGCGCAAGATACAAGGGCGACTTCCATATACTCTTCTATTGTCGGAATATAGCCGTCATACGCCCATTTTGCCTCTTGGAGAAATGCCTTAACTACCTTTTTTATCTGCAGGTTAGAACATGTTGGGAGTTTCGTATGAAACCAGTTTATCAAAGTAAAATATAAACCATCAAAACGCATAAAATTGTGAAGAACAAACACACAACACCAGAAAATGTTTACCCAGTTTAGCCAAAATGGCCTAATCTGGGGGCTCAGAAACAGCATGTTCCACTAGTGCAAATACTACATTTCAAGAGAGAGATTACATTAAACCACTCAGCTCTAGTTTTAGTCATAGATCGAAAACGATCTCCTAAAATAGAGAGTGGAAACATAAAGATCCAACTCAACACTTAGGAGATAACCTACACAAAATTAGCCACTCTTTCATGCCTCATTTTACACAAGAGATTCACCTCCAAAAATAGCTAGATTAATTACAGAGAACTTAACAAGATGAAGAAATTACAAACTCAAAACGGAGGAGCGAAAGAGAGAGAAAAACTAAGAGTCCAGAAAACTCAGAAGTCATATCACCAAAATAGAAACCTAGCACGCGATATTAACACAAGAATAGATCTTAGCCATTGGTTTCATCTAACGGTCCAAATCAGATTTAAACTAAGTACAATCCGTGTAATGGCCAGCTACAAATAAATGGGTGCCACATAAGTAGCAAAAACCAAATAAACAGCATGCGGCGATTGACACAAATAGCACCATTTTAAATGTGTTTTGAGAAACACAAGTTACAACTCTCATAGAACATTTATTAGATAAATATTTGACAGCAAATTTGACATGTTTACTAGCAATAATAACCTCTTCTTTCACGTATTGAGCACAGTACGATCTTCCTGTCTTTTCCAACTCTGCTACAGTCTCGACGTAAAAATCCAAAAGTGCTTTGTAACAATGTTTCATGTAAGGTGGTAGCTGGTCTGTGGCATCTAAATCCCACCTATCGATGAAAATATCCAGTACAAATACGTTATCCTAGACATTAAATTAAAGGAGTGACTGAAATTGGGAGAATAAATTTATTTAATTACCTTTCAAATGCATCTGTGAAAAGTGTAACTTCATCTATTGTTCCATAAACATCATAGATATCATCAATGATAGAAACGAATGCAATTAATTTAGTTAGTATTTTTCTAGCAAGACAGTATCGGGGTTCAAAGTAGACCCCCAATATCCAAAAATAGCATTCCGCCGACCTATCTCTTGCAAAAGGCAATTTATTTTCCAACTCTAAAGTCTTCCACCACCTACAATATAAATAAAATTTCAAAAAATGTACTCGTATATATGTATTCAATATTAAGCTAACAAAAATATATATTCAGTCAAACATTTGTTATTGTAGCTTAAATTAATTTGATACAAATCTAAGTCAAAGCGCACATTTCATGAGATTCACAACTTTATTAAATTTTCAATCACATATTTCATCAAATTATAAGGGTGTTTGGTGGGAATTAAAATTAAATTTTTAGTAGATTGTGATAGAAAATTTTGAAATGTGTAGTTGAAAAAATGTGAGATCCATAAAAGATGTAGTTATTATTGATTGTTTAACTTTGACTTTGTGGGCTGTGATGTCACTATCCAGTCCACTTTAGGCAATGATGATTTGGCCTTTCGGCCCATTCCATTCTATCATAATTAAACTGAAGTGAGCCCAAGTTTACCAGGCCCAATACCTGATCCATTAAGTTAAATTTGGTAGAGTTTTTCTGAGCCATTGGATGTGTGGTTGCCAATCTCGAGGCATTGATATTAGTTGAGTATTCTAAGGGTTTCGAGAGTTATTGGTTTTGGTTTTCTCTCTCGTTCTTGTGGAGACTTTTGTGTTCTCTTATTCGTTCATCTACTTCTAGAATGCTTTCTCTTGAATCTGTTTCAAGTGAGTGATTTCTATGTGAGATCTTGTATGAGGCGTGTTTGTGATTGGTAGATATCCATCTTTTGGTCTCATTGGAGAAACCTCAGTTTACTTGGTGGTTTCGTGAGGGTTAACGTGTGTGACTTGGGCTTCACTGTGTTGAAGGATTTGGTTGGATCTATGAGATCTTCGATGTTCAGTGGTTATTGTGTATAGTTTGATATTTTAGGGTTTGTAAAGTACGATCTGTAATTTGTAATCTGATCTTTGTATAACAGACTTAGATTAAAATCATATTTTAATTTGGTCCAAACATACCTTATATCAAAATCTACTAAAAATCTAATTTTTAGCTACACGAAATAAGGGCATAAATAAACTATATATCTTCATAAACAAGCTAACCTTGTAATGTCACATAACTCCTTCTGATGCATCTTCTGCAGTAAGTTGAAGTCCAGTTTCGCGAATTTCAATAATATTGAATTATGTGATTCATCTTCTTGATAAATTAACGCGAACCTCTTCGCCCCCAGCCTTGTCAAAGTTTTTTGAATTGGCATCTCAAAGGCATCACTAACTTGTATAGACAAAGGATTGTGCAGATGGAGCACGAACTTGAGATGAGTGGTAGAAAACTTTAGTGCTTCCTCTAGAATCTCCTCCCGATGTACTCGAAATTGTGCAGCCTCATACAAGCTTAACAAGCCTTGTGCATTGCTAATCAAATATTCATCAAAATTTCCTTGTTGGTCTTTGAACTTGTTGAAAACTTCTGCTTCAATCCAAAAATCAAAATGTTACCTTGTAGAGAAAAGTATCGTGTTGCATTGTTACATGTAGAATACTAATTTTTAATAAATAAATGTATCCATTATCAAATAGTTTAAGCTGAGGTGATTTTCGTATATGTCAAGTAAGTCACACTTTTAGGTGTTTTTTAGATGTTGAATATGCATGTGTGTGTGGGGGGATTGGGGGGGCACTAACAGTTTCTTTCTATAAAGTAGAATATCATGAAAAGGAAAAGGAAATACTTACCACATGAGACATAATATCCTTGTTGTCTAAGTAATCGAAATCGAAGAGCAATGGTGCAAATGTCATCGCCATGCTTGTCATAGCTTTCATGGTATGTATTGTATATGTGTTTTAAAGATTTTTTAATTTCATTTTCAAAATGGTAGCCCACTCCAAGGCGTTGGATTGCATCAATCAGGTATAACTTATTCAGCGAACCGTCTGATGTAGCGGTGAACAGCTTATTCACTTCTTCTTTTAGCCTTTGAAGTTCTTCCTCTTCATGAGCAGATATGGCCTGCTCGAGTAAAAGCGTGTAACACATTATAAGAAAAGAAAAATTATACAATAAAATGGAAAAATTATTATACCGTGAGGTCTGAAGTATATGCAAGAAAATAGTCCCCCCAAATGGATGGATGATGTGTGACAGAGCAGCGGGCATACTCAGTGCCGACGTGTTTGGTGGAAATGGGAGCAGCCAATTCATGAATTTTGATATCCATACTATATTTTGACAAGAATTTGTTCAGAAAAGGAACTGTTTTATCCTTTCTTTTTTTTATTTATAGATTCTCTCCTGAATGGATTTAATATTTTGAAAACTTAGGTCAAGTTTATGGGTATTTATAGTCCCTGGTTAAAGTTTCCAAACCATTAAATATTGATTCCCAGGGGCCATTACTTCTATGTATAAAAAATATGTCGTTGTGAAACCTTAATTTAATCTTGTCAAAAATTTACATATAGTAAGACAACATTATCAAATAAAATAAGTTTAACTAGTAATTTTAAATTTGAAGGTTAATTATCATCTTTAACGAATTTCAAAATTCCATATTAGAGAAAATGAGATTACAATTCTCGCACGAACTCGTAATTTTTAAATAGAGTTGTCTTAAATCACATATTCAAAGAGGCATGAACCATATTTCAGAATTGTTATCACATGCACACAACCTATAAATCACAATCACATAATATAATATGTCGAAATTAAATAACGTATTATAGATATTTTA
The DNA here is from genome assembly GCA_903798345.1 of Fraxinus anomala. NCBI lineage: Eukaryota > Viridiplantae > Streptophyta > Magnoliopsida > Lamiales > Oleaceae > Fraxinus > Fraxinus anomala. Next base: position 7,413 of record CAIGRN010039740.1, read on the forward strand.
TGTCACAATTACACAACCTCATAGTTCACAAGCACACGATGTATTGACAATCGTCGCACAAAATAATAATTTTTCAAAGATATATATCATAACATTCTTAAATCGTTCATGCATACTTGTAATTATATATTGTCACAATTTTGTTATTGGGAGCCATAGTCACACAACGTATTAGGTTAAAGTCACAATTCTCAGAAACTGATCGAAAAACCCATTGCAAACCAATGCCCGGCAAATGTGCTATTCTTTTTCTTTTAACTTTTTTATAATTTTTACATGAATAGTTTAGGAATTTAAATCAATTATTTAATGTGGTACTTATGTTCTCTGTTGTGATTCAAGTTACAATTTTACCATTCTAAAGATCGATCGTGGCATCGAGCACGCACTAGAATGTTTTTCAAGCGTGTTTTCAACATTTCGTTGGAATAGCGTCCCTAATTTTTTTCTTAGTTAATCACATTTTATGTTGGGTATCGCAGTGGATGTGTGCGATGATGCTACTAAAAAGTCGTGCATTGGACATAAATCACATTAAACCCGTGGAATGAACGAATTCGTACTTACCCTGTTAGATTGGAAATGTTGACTATAATAAGCAAAACATCTGATCTTTTACCTTAAAATATTATATTAGATTGGAAATATAGAATATAATAAGCAAAAGTTATGTTCATTTACCTTAAAATAATTAATCAAAGAGTATAATTTTAACGTTCCTAATTTTTATCTTTAACTAATCTTATTTATGTTGGGTATCGCATTGGATGTGTGTGATGATGTGACTAAAAAGTTGTGAATTGAACATATCATGTATGGGTTTACATAAAACTTGTGAAATGAAACATACCTCGTTAGATTGGAAATATAGAATATAATAAGCAAAAGATATGATCTTTTAACTTAAAATATTAAAAAAAGATCAAAAGGCCTTGTACGCTGCCGGGGGAGCAGATGTCTCCTTGGTGGGCGGGGTTCCCCCAAAGCGTACAGCAACCCTTTACGCGTAGCATTTCTCAAAATATTATAATTCTTAAAAATTTCTTTTAGTATCATCACAAATTCTATATGGATTTCTTTCATTTATATACTAAATTTTATTTATTTCTCTATATCTCTTTGCATATGAAGATATTTTCTATTTAAAATATAAAAAAAAAAAATTGTTTCTAACGCAATGAAAGTTTTTTTTTTTTTTTTTACCCTTTATTTGCATAAATAATTACACCTTAATAATATTTGTCAAAAATCAACTTTCATGTTGTACAATTGATGAATAACTATTTAGCCTTATTAAGATATTTAGACTATAGCCCTACTTATTTGAAAAGTGTGAATCTTGAACTCTCATTCAAACATTATATAAATGTATCAGTTATTATAATAAAAAGTTGGTGAAAGGATTGCTCGAACATTGATTCAAACCAAAATAATGTTTCCTTTAGGTTAATTCGTTCTTTTTTTTTTTCGAAAAATACATGGAGACTATTTTTATACTATTCGATTGTTTTTGTGATTAAGTTTCTTAGAGATAAATTAACTTTTAGGCTAGCACTTGATGATCTTTTTTCGGCCGTTGGATTTCATATATTAAAAGAAATTATATGAGAAATTTAAAACTAAATCCAATTTTGTTAGAATACCTAATTCATGATTTTAGACATCTTAATGTAACTGGTGATTGAACCTTATTATTCTTTTCTTTTTTTAGTTTGTTAGCAATTTGATTAAATTAATATGCTTGCCCTCGAGCCCGTGCTTGATTTATATTATCCATGAACAGTACTAACTTCTTTTGTGATTATTTTCTGCAACCATAATTTGACTTAAGTTGGTTTTGGTCGAACATTACTTGGTTAGTGCAAGGCTAACTTAGCCCTTGTTTGAGCCTCATTATTTGACAAAGAATGTGTTTTTAAATAGTAGATTAATGGAGAATACGTAGTTAAAAAATAAAGAAAACGAAATTGAATTTGTATGTAATATTATTTATTCAAAAATATGTGGTTGAAAAGAAGAGAAAAAAATATGTTGGTTATTATTTTTCCTTTCTAGTACTTGATTGTTTGTATCACATATACTATAATTTTTTTAAATGTAAATATGCATTTTCTTGTGATGAGCAAAATATTAATAAAATAACTGTCTAAAATCAAATGGATGAAAATGATAAGCAAAATATTAATGAAAAAATATTTTTTAAATGTAAATCTGAATTTTCTCAGGTCAAGTATGAATCGTTCAAAAATAAAAAACAAGGTATTCCATTTATACAGAGTTTGATTGTGTCCATTTAACTCAAAATATCTGTATCCACCCCTGAAAATAGGCATGAACCATATTTAAGAATTGTTATTACATACACACAACACATAAGTCACAATCACATAACGTAGTATGTCAAAATTACATACCGTATTACAAGTATTTTAAGCCACAATCACATAACTTCACAGGTCACCATCTCACGACGTAATGACAATCTTCGCACGAAATGATAATTTTTCAAAGATACATATCTTATGTTTCATTCTTAAATTTTACATGTATACTTGAAATCAAATATTGTCATAGTGCTGTTATTGGGGGTCACGGTCACACAACATATTAGGTTAAAGTCTCAATTCTCACAAAATGGTCTAAAAATATTGTGGTCGATATCTGTGACCAGATCAATTATTTATAAACAATTGTTTAATTATGTGCTTCACAAATAGATGTAAAATGATGCAAAATTTGTGGTCAATTACTTTGGAGAAAATCTGAATAAGAAGGAAGCAATTATTCTGCAAAAATCACGTTGGAAATTTCTTGTCAATTTCTTCATCTAGTTTTGATAATCATGCCATGGGGTCTGGGATTCTTTCTTTCTTTTTTTTTTTTCAAAGGATTTGTGAGGATGTTGAGAGGTAAATTATTGCTTTTTTGTGGGGAGTGATGAGAATAATCATAAATTATCATTTATTAATTCTCAATTTAAGATTTTTTTTAAATTTAAATCCACAGATACATATAATTTTAGGAGAGATAACATTAATTTTGAACCTGATTTTTCGAAAAATTATACAATTTTAATATTTTTAATAATATATTTTTGAAAAGTAATACTATGAAAATTTTCAACATTAAAACACAGCCAACCAAGGCCGGCAAATGTTCTATTCTTTTTCTTTTAACTTTTGTTATAATATTTACATGAAGATTTTAGGCATTTAAATCAGTTATTTCATGTTGTAATTATATTCTGTGTTGTGATTCAAGTTACAATTTTTACCATTCTGAAAGTGGACGTGTGATCGAACATGCACTAGAACGCTTTCAAGTATGTTCTCAACATTTCGTTTGACTATATACATTTGGTACGTTTAACTCAACAATATAAATAATTAATCAAATTTAATCAAATCATTTAAAAAGTATAATTTAAAATCCCTAATTTTTGTCCTTAATTAATCATATTTTATGTTGAGTATTGCATTGGACGTGCGTGACGATGTGACTAAAAAGCCGTGAATTGGACATATCATATATTGGTTCATATGAAACCCGTGGAATGAACGATTAGATTGGAAATATAGAATATGCTAAACAAAAGATCTCATCTTTTACCTTAAATATTATAATTCTTAAAAAAATCTTTCAATATCATCACGAATTCTATATTGATTTCTTTCATTTGTATGTTAAAAGTTGGGATTTTGTCCCAAGAAATTGTTGATTTGATGAACAATAAAAATAAGATTAATATTACGTATACATAAGGAATTACATAATGGTTTACATATAGATGAGGTGTGAAAAAAAGAGTGGAAACGTTATTTTTTATTTGGTTGAAAACATTTTGACCTAATCATATATTACCACATCATTTGCACAATTGTAAGAACAAACATCAAGCAGAAAATGAAAATGAAAAAAACACAATAATTGTTCACCAAGTTCAACAAACGCCTAATCTGAAAGGCTCACGGATTAACCCAATCACTAATTACAACCAAAAAAACCTTTCAAAAAGAGTACAGATTTTATCAAACCAAAATTTAGTCATGGATCAACGAGAGGATCTCTTAAATCGGAATCCTAACCAATAAACTACACAAGAACCCCTAAAGAACTTTACAAACACACAAATTCAGTCTAGGCGACTGTTAACATTCTTGGGCAAACTATTATCCGGCCCTTTATTTTTACATTTTAATATTCTTGCTTTATTTTTTATATATTTTTTAATTTTTAATTTTTTTTATTTTTGGTCATTAATTTGTATTTAATTTAACGAATTATTTTTTAATTTGTATTAAATTTATTTTTCGTGCTTCTCCTTTAATTTATTAAATTATTTATTTTTTATTAGCGTCGATGTCTTGGCTATAACAATTACAATTCGATTCGCTTGATTTTCTGAAATTATGCGTTATTTTATTATCTCTTGTTCAATATTCTAACATTTGAATTTTTGCATGATTGAGTACCATTTAGATGCTGAGTTGAGACGGATTGCGAGAAAAGCTACTTGGAATATTAGCTTTGAGAATTTTACTTATGTATTGGAGCTACTTGATGATCAGCACGGAGATGTGCTACGACAGTCCTTCCTGGGCTATGTACCAATTGCGAGAGGTGCAGTACTCTGGACAAATCATCGATATACTACTATGTCGGCTTCTTAGGTCAATCGACGATGATACCCTCCACTTCGAACTCGGGGGCAAGGTCGTTAGTTTCGTTTGAGTTTGCTCTGATCACTGGAGTGAAGATTACAGAAGACGAGGCAGCCACTGACAATACTGAAAGAAGCAATAGGCTGTACGAGACGTATTTTCAGGGACAGTGGACAGTGCTTCTACCCCAGGTGATGGGCGCAATCGGGAAGTGTGACCAAATGTTGGATATATGGTCGAGTGGGCCATAGGGATTTGGCCGAATTTCAGGGAAAAGTCAGGGAGGATTGTATGTATATACATTCTAGTTATCGCGAATCATCACTACATTACTATGGAGATCGTCTTTGCTGATTCCAATATATTTGTGAATGACTCCAACCATTCCTATCTAATACAGGGCCAGCTCGAGCTTAACTTGTAGCCAGTGGCTGTGATCAATCCCTTGATGGCTGCCCGAGCGGGTGTGATTTTAAATGACAGACTAGCCATCGTACGGGACACGATGACAGCATCGTAAGTATTTATAATTTTTTTTAACTTGAAAACTTAGTTTTTAGCCACACGGTACCAAACTAACACATTATTATTTAATTACAGAGACGATTGCAAAATGTTTGCAATAAATTACATCGAATTTTTGAATATATGATATAAGGTTGATGGAATCAACCAATCATGAATACAAAATTGGAAGAATAAATTAGCATGTGATTTGTATGAATTCGAATGCGATCCATAAATATTATATATTTAATTGTTCATTTATTTATGAAATAATTGTAAATTTGTAAGACTCATGTGAAAAAATTTTATTTAATTGTTTATTCATTTATTAAATAATTGTAAATATTGTAAAACGCATGTAAGCATTGTGATTGTATAGCCGATGCCTAATTAGACTGGATCTTTCAATTTTAGTTAATTACTCATTTCGAGGAAAATTAATCCTGATTAATTGGTTTAACCTACTATATCTCTATGTCGATTCAAATCAAATAACCGCATTAAAATGGAGGGAAAAGAAAAAGAAAATGGGCAGCAAGTGGGCGCCTAGGCGCTACCTCCTTTTTCAACAATTTGCAATTCAGGTCTTCCAATATTTGTGCTATAGGTCCCTCAACTATGATTTTATACAACTACGCCAATAATTATGCAACTTACAAATTACAATCAATAATATAGATATTACACATCCGTTGAATTGTTATGTAGAGGAATCTAACGTGTACAAAATCGATGAGTATGCCATGTTACGCCGCACCTGCCGCACTTACGAGATTGGAAAAATTCTCTGATGGATGGTATTCTAGACGTACGTCTTCATCCAGGAGTGCATGGTCCGACTTCGGGTGGCAACAAATTATTAAATGGGAGAATATGGTCAGGAACTTCCCACTCGACTTCATTTAGTGGAGGAAATATTGTTTCGGCATACGCTGCTCTCAAATAATCATTCAAGAATCGTTCTTTGAACTGTACCTCCTTTGTCAATAAATTAACTTCAAAGGTAGCCTCCTATTGGTTACTAATGAGTCTCTCATTCATAAAAGTTACGTTATTTCTGTAAAGCAAGTTAGTAGAGGAAGGTTGATCAAAATTAACACAACTTGTTGTAGCTTGCTTCTGATCATCAGTAAATCTAACAATGAACCAAACGGAATGGCAAAGAAGGATTTGTGTAGCCAAAACAAATTAAATGCAAAAAAAAAAAAAAAAAAAAA
>CAIGRN010039755.1:0-17399 GCA_903798345.1 Fraxinus anomala
ATTATTTTTTTCTCATATTTATTTTCAACCACACATTCTCACAATAACATATTTTTTACATAAACTCGAAACTTTTCTTTACTTTTTTAATGCATATTCTTCCAAATTTTACTATTTAAAAACTCATTCCTATCAAAACAAATTCTGTTTGATTTTTACTATGTTATTGAACTCTAATAATCTATTTGAGATGGATCACTTTGTTTATGTTCGTTTAGTTTCTAAAGCGTGGAACGGATATGAGTCTCCTCTAGACTCATCAAAACAATAAAGTTAGCTAGGCTGAGCTCGACAATGTAAAATTTTTAATTAAAATTTGTTTATTATTCGTAAAAATAGTTAAAATATATCCAGTATTTCGTGTAAATATATTTTAGCTTACGTTTGGCGCTTAAAATTTTTTCGGTCAAAAAACTCTTTTGATCAAATTATTTTTTATCCATGCAAGTACTATTCACATTTTCATCTCCCATAATCCCATTTATAAATTTACTAAACATGTCCTTAATTGTGTGTTTCGAATTTGAACAAAAAATAGACATATAAATGTTAATTTATCTTCAAATATTTTTTTTTCTTATTGCTGTTATTGAGAACTTCTGAATTTAATATCAAACAAATTGCAGTGTCCTGTCCATATTGAAAGAAAGTCGGAGCCGCCTGCATTGAAAAACGAGTGTGGAAAAGATTAATAAGTAGTGAAATGCAAACACATTTTCTTTTTAAAAATCGGTAAATGTGAATATTATAGAAAAATTATGTACAAGTACATCGGGATACTCGAATAAACCAAGATCAAGTACAAATACAAATATACCGAACATACTCAGACAATAAAAAATCAAGTACAATACATATACACTAGACAAACCTTCGCAAACAAATGAGAAATAGTACAAACGACTATAATCCAACGACCTAGCGCCAAAGACTCAAGATGAAATAAATCATACGGATACAAATAAAACATAACTTTGTATATGTGTGTGTTAATCCGTCTATCAACTTGCGATCTTAGATCTTCAAACACAATTTTGGATGGAAATGAAACAAGGAAAGAACGAACCCTATGCATAAAATATGGATATGGATTGTGTGTATAGATTTGTACATGGCAAGATGCCAAGATCTGTATAGATTGTGTGTGCTATTCAAATTAGATAATATTATTCGATTATCATCGATATTTAATTAGATACGGGATCGCTACCATATTTTTTTAATTTGATAGTGGACCACTCAAATGATGCTGATTGAATGCACGCAATTATGGTTATGAGTTCGAGTTACGAGAACGACATGTTGATGGAGGGATTGTTGGCTGCAATAAGGTTGCTCTTGAACTTATAGATTGGAACACTATACGGTGATCGAATGAAATATAAAGTTTAGTCCGTTCTCACTTGACAATAATTGCTTTTCAAATTAAATGGTTGAAATTAGATTCTAACATCACGTTCAATTTGATTATGAAATATTGACATTATGGATAATGCAAGAGCATATTTGAATTGTGAGCGAACCTGGAGGGAGTAGGCTTGAGGTGAATTCGAACACTAGAAGTTTTAGCTGAATTGCAGTCCCATAATTGTGTCCTTTGTTTCAGATGATTTTTCATTCGAAAAAATTAACGCTCTAATATCTTGATCACACCTTCATACCTAATTATCTATCGAATATTTAGTTCATGTTTGATTTAGATGAAAATCACTTTTTTAGTAGATTCGATAAAAACTGATAAAATATATAATTACAAAGTTGATAAAAATTATAAATTTCATAAAATGTGTAATTGAAAATGAGTTCGAGCAAAAATAAGTTTTTAAAAATGAGGGACAAACAAAGTAGAGACTCTAAACGCGTACCATAAAACCCTAAACTATCATATAGGATGCACCTTTTGCATTGGCTTAAATTCATAGAGACTTTCTGGTTAAAGTTAGGCAGAAAATTGAGACACGACTATCCGTAGCACATGGAATGTCATTCTACTTGAGCTACTATTCAACTACCCAGTGTTATTGATCGGTAACAAAAATAAATGCACCTAGGAAAAGTGTCAACCAGGCATTTAAGCACAAAGTACATTCCCTCCAAAGTTTCTTGACCGTGAAACGGGAGCAAGTCATTAAACGGTAGTCCAAGTGTATAAGTAATTCCATGAATTGAGTCGAAAAGCCGATTATTCTAAAGTAGTTTTGTCAACATTGATAGTGAGTTCAACCGAGCAAACAAATCTCTTTTCTTGTTACATGTCGAAATATGTGAAGTTAAAAAATGTTATACCAAACCAATTAATGATTAGTACACGTCAAGAGATGCTTGGTTGACGACAAAATTTTAATTTGTACCACCAATTTGACCATGATTGAACATATACTATTTATATTTTTTAGGTAAATCAATGTTTCAACTTGATTATAATTAAAACAATTCGTAGTAAAACTTTCTTAGATCAATTTCATTTAAAAACTCTTTTACAAGACTAATCACTTTCACAAAACTATTTATATAGAATCAAAGGTAGCTTCTTAATTTTTAAAAATAATTTTTGACTTTTCAAAAGTCATATCAAACGGGCTAGAGCCTAGAAGTGCTTGGAGTGAAATAGAAATAAGAGTTCAATGGTCATTTTTTTTAAATAAAAAAAAAAAAAAAAAGGAAAAACTTTAACCCACAATAAACAAATAAGCGCACTTGCTACGCAGTATAGGATGGTACCAAGTATTATGATAAATCAAATTTTCACAATATTCGTTGCCAAACATGCCTCTAGTGGGCTCTTATCTCTTCCTATATCTATGTGTAGTTAGCTCCTCATTACATTCACAAGTTGTACGAGTGAAGATCAAAGAGTAGCCATGGCTTCCAAACCTGGGATTCTCACTGAATGGCCATGGACAAGACTTGGGAGCTTCAAGGTATTATACTTTCTTCATTGCCCCTTGTACCCCACCCCATCTCATTCCTAACACTGATCTCATTGTCCTTTGTGAATGCAGTATCTGGTTTTGAGTCCATTGATAATTCGTGCAACGTATCTGTATATGATAAAGGATGCAAGTGAGAGATCTCTCTCTCAATTCTTGATTTTCCCTTTTTTAATCTCAAGAATGTTACACAACCAGATATGGATATCACTCTCCCGATATCGAACTGCTAAAGGGAGCAACAGGATTGTCGATAAGAGTATTGAATTTGAACAAGTTGACAGAGAAAGGAGCTGGTGAGAACCTCCCCCACCCTCATCTTTCATTATTTTTGTAGATATTCAGAAAATAATTTATGGGGTTTTCGGTTATATTTGTTGATCAAACACTTGGTATTGGAGATTGTACAAGTTATTTAGATATATTTAGTTCATGAAGGAATGACAAAATTTAATGAAGCCCGTTTGCTTTGCTATCACACGTTCTTGTTTAAAATTTTAAATCGGTTGATATAGATGGTCAATTATATTTTTATTTGTGAATAATTGTTTCTTAGTCTATACTTGATGATTTGTCAATTGTGCCCTTAATATCAAGGGTTATGCTTAGTGTTATTTTTACACATGGCTGTCCTCTCCCTCACATGAAAATTCGTAGACTACGGGAACAATTATTCACAAACAAAATTATAATTGACCATCTATATTAACATATTTAAAGTTTTAAACAAGGCAGTTTAACATGATAGCAAATGGTCTCATTAAATTTTGTCATTGTTCCTTCATCAACTAAATATATCTAAATGGATCCCACCTCATGTGAGAGAAATGACACACCTATGTACAAATTTTTATGTACATCAAGAATAATTCTAATATCAATTTTATGTCATTAGTCCAAATCACAAATTTCCATTCAATCTTGGACATAATCCATTATCGAGAATCACTTACGTTTTTGTCTTAACTCTCGACTCCTGAGATTTGCTTCTGCTTTTTATAGAGCTGCGTGTGAAATTACCTTAGGACAACCTTCTTTAGAAACTCTTATAATCAGAAAAAAAAAAATTTAGAAAATTATTCAAATATGTTTTAAAGCAGTTTTTTAATTTTAGAAGTAAATTTTGACTTTTCAAACATCAGTTAGATGGACGTTTATCCCTTGTTTGAAACACATTCTTTCGAAATACATACTTTCAAAACTCATTTTTCATCACATATTTCTTAATAAAATAATATTTTTCATCACATCAATAATTTTTCTTTATTTTTTAATCACATATTTCTCATCATATTATTGTTTAAAATATATTATTTCATTGATCTCGATAATATCCATCAAACACACTCTTAAATAGGTTTCGAATTAACAAGACAAAATTGATGAAATTGCTACTTGACGGGACAAAAACGGAAACTTCTAAAACTTTAAGCACCGAAAATACTAAACCCCTTTCTATTTATTTTCGAATAACGTATAATTTCCTGTGTATTTGCAGGGATGACCAGATAATATTTTCTGGGATTTTATTCTATTTGGGATCAATATACCTTAAGGGGGCCGATAATGTGCCCATATGGAGGACAGACGGGGTGGTGATAACAATTTTGCTTCATGCTAGTCTAATTGAGTTCGTCTACTACTGGTTGCACCGAGCGCTGCACCACCACTTCCTCTACTCTCGCTACCACTCCCACCATCACTCGTCTATCGTCACCGAGCCAATTACATGTACGATTTATTAAATTTTATCTATATTTTGTAATAATGTAATAAATATGAACCCCATTTCCCCAACCCCACCATAAAATTCACCAAATTAAATTGAAGCCACATTAAAGCCATAAATTTTGAAAGCGAAATGTCACCGTCTTATGTCAGGTTTTGACGTTGTAGCTACTTCCTAAACCTCATTTTTTTCAAAATATATTTTCAACTAGTCTAGTCATGGTAATGAATCGAGCCGGCTCGTGGCTCGTGTATGAACCCAAGAGCTTTTTTATTTTTTTTTTGTTTTTGACCTTTTTTTAAATTTTTTTTTCACATGGCGAGCCGAGGCTCAGCAAATGACGATTCCGAGCAGCTCGTGTTTTCACGAGCCGAACCGATGAGCCGCTCAACCCGTTTGCCATCTCTATTTTCAATCACACATTCTTCCATAAAATAATTTTACATATAAATCCAAATTTTTTTATTTTTTTGTATTTTTTAATCCAACATTTTTCAAAAAAATCACTATTCCACGATACATTTCTTTCCAACAATGGAACTCAAATAGGTGCTTAATGTGCCAAATTTGACTTTACGATATATGTGGACGTTACTCTAATCGGATCGAAATAATAGTATTGGTTTAATTCGATTTTATTTTTAATTTAATTAATTTTGGATAGGTGCAATTCTAAATGGAACTATATTGAATCGTATTATGTCCATCCCCAACTGTTTCGCATGATTTACTTCTTTAATTTTGTCAAAATATTATCTAGTGCAGCGTAGGGGACTTAACATTAACATTACATAAATCTTCGAAATCACTCAAATAAATTTCGATATTTTGAATATTAACCCCATCTTTCGACTACGTAACTCAATTAACCCAATTTTTTTCATGTTCCGACAGCTGTCATCCATCCATTCGCGGAACACATAGCATACTTTGCTTTGTTTGCAACACCAATTATTATTACTATACGTTTGGGGAACATCTCTATTGCTTCCTCAGCTGGCTATATCACTGTCGTCGATGTCATGAACAACTTAGGCCATTGCAATTTTGAGCTCATCCCCAATTGGCTTTTCTCCATATTTCCCCCTCTCAAGTATCTCATGTACACACCATCGTAAGTATTTTTAATTACCTCGGCTTCTTTCGTGTTTTTCGTAATAGTATTTTAGTTTTTCAGACTCTGATTATTCAATAAAACGTGCCTAAAGTACTATTAGTGTCAAATTTATCATGGATTTTGATGCTTTTGAAGACAAAGATTCAAATGATAAGATGGTCCAAGGGTTCCACCTCATGTGGAATTTATTAAGTTCTTTTTTGTTGACAATGGTGCCAGCCCTAAGTCATGGACCACGATAGTGACTCATTGTTCTCAATTATTTCGTACCTTAGTGAAAAACTAAGAACATCTTATGATACACTTGCAAATTAGATGTATTTTTACTACGTTAGATTCGATTGGACCAATAATAAACTTACTCATTTACTTATAAGTAACTTTTTAAGCTTAACTAAGTTCAAATTTGGTGCAACAGGTTCCATTCACTGCATCACACACAGTTTCGGACCAATTACTCACTTTTCATGCCATTCTACGATTACGTATACGGTACAATGGACAGTTCGTCGGACTCATTGTATGAAAAATCAGTGCAGAGAAAGGAGGAATCACCAGATGTAATTTATCTTACACACTTGACAACCCCAGAATCCATATACCATTTACGTTTAGGGTTTGCAGCCTTAGCTTCTAAGCCTCACAATTCTACGTGGTACTTGCGGTTAATGTGGCCTGTCACACTTTGGTCCATGATGTTAACTTGGATTTACGGTCGAACTTTTACGGTCGAGAGAAATGTCTTCGAGCATCTCAAGTTGCAAACTTGGGCTATCCCGAAATACAAAATACAAGTAAGAATTTATTTGTAGCGTTTTCTTTATGGTTTTTATTCATCGCTAATTTATAATCTTACTGTGTTTATAGTACTGCTTGCAATGGCAAAGAGAGTCCATCAATAATCTGATCGAGGAGGCTATACTTGAAGCTGAAGTGAAAGGCACTAAGGTTTTGAGCCTTGGCCTATTGAATCAGGCAAGTTGTTTTTCTACTGTCAACTCTATTCTTATTATTTTTTTTCCTATTTATAAGTGGAAATATTACTTAATTTGAGAATATGAAACAGGGTGCTTTCAAAAGTAACATGTAAGTAAGTTTCGGAAAACATACTAAAAATCTCCTTAAAAGTGCTTATTTATTTATGAACGAGCAAAACAAGGAGTCCTTTTCTTTAATATTTGGTGTTTATGACGTGAAAGAGTGATAGATCCTTCGTTTCGAGGGGAAAAAAAGGGTTTCAAGCACGTTTTATGAGAGTGCATCTTGTGTTTATCATGAGACTTTTTCTTTGCTAACGTGTATGTACACGTAATTGTGCAGGAAGAGGAGTTGAATAGAAATGGTGAAATTTACACAAGAAAGTACCCTTCACTAAAAGTGAAGTTGATAGATGGGAGTAGTTTGGCAGTTGCTGTCGTTTTAAATAGCATTCCTAAAGGAACAGATGGAGTGGTTCTACGAGGCAAATTATCCAAGGTTGCCTATGCCATTGCTCATGCATTATGCCAAGAGGGGATCAAGGTACGTTTAATCATAATAAAATCATGCCCTACTAACTGATGAAATTTAGGCAGGTTTGGTTAGCGTGACTCAATTAGTACTCAAGATAATTTAAGGAAGGAGAAACTTGTGAAACATAAATTGTCGGTTGTCTTATCTGGAACCTGTTTGTTTCCAATTTTCAGCTGATTTCAATTGATTTTTCTACCGTTNAAAGTTTGAAAAAAAGGGTACAAAAATTAATTTTTGTTGACAAATAATAGCTCCCAGACAGCCCCTAATTATGTCCACTCTAGTGCGACAGATGTGACAAATGGTTAATTTCTTGTGCACCTAAATATCCTCCACCCACAGTCCAATTACTTGCAATATATGCGGTTTTAGCCCAATAATTTCGACAGTTCCTTTATTTCTTACATTAATCGTTTCTATAACAAGTAGAAAAATCAATACAGAATCACGTGGTAAAATTTAAGTTAGCTCGGTATTTAAAGTGTTCATAAACATATTGTCTTAATTACACACGAATTTTAGAGACAAATATAACCACACACGAGTGCATTGCCACGCCAATACATTACTTAGCTTAAACCCGCGAGACGTTGGTTCGAGAGGATGATCACTCACACTGGCACTGAGACGCAACCCAGACTCCCATGCGAATCAATCAAGCCTTTTGTCCTTTTCTTTGGCTTTCTTATTTAACTTGTGAAAATTGTAGGTAAATATGTTACGAGAGGATGAGTATAAGAAGCTAAAATCAAGGCTCAGCAATGAGGCTGGAAATAATTTGGTCCTCTGCGAAGGAAATGCTCCAAAGGTGATATATCTTTTTTTTTGTAAGTTTGTTTCCCTTTCATGGTTATAAAATTATACATTTACAATGTCATTTTTGCAGACATGGCTGGTGGGAGATGGATTAAGTGAAAATGAACAAATGAAGGCATCAAAAGGTGCATTATTCATTCCGTTTTCACAATTTCCTCCGAAAAAACTGCGTAAAGACTGCTTTTACCATCACACACCAGCAATTTTGACTCCCAAGAATCTTGAGAATGTAGACTCTTGTGAGGTTAGAAATCAAGCTCTCTCCTTTTAACAGTTTCGCCTTTTAAATGAGGCGGTCGACACTAATTTTTGAGAAAACTTTCTTTCGTTATTGCACGACAGAACTGGTTACCAAGAAGGGTGATGAGCGCATGGCGTGTAGCCGGGATACTGCATGCTTTAGAAGACTGGAATGTCCATGAGTGTGGTAATATGATGTTCAGCATTGACAAAATTTGGCAAGCCAGTCTCAAACATGGCTTTCGCCCTTTGCCGACGTCTACCGAGTCGAAGCCATGCTAGAAAAGATTTTGAAAGGATATCAGTACAAGTATATCTGTTATCTGCATGATGAATTCACAAGGCGGCCAGTTGACAAAACAAAATTAATTGTAATTGTTTTGTTTTCTCGCTTATATATCTAAATATTTTGTTTTCTCGCTTATATTTGCATAATATGAACGTATACTAGCTTAAAAGTATCAACTTAAAGACGATTGTATCGTTCCCTTCCGGTCTCCTTGTGGAGTGTGTGAGTAATATATGTAGAAATTTCGGTTACCGAGTTCTTTTATGCTTTGCTACTATGAGCCCGTTTGGCGTTATTTTTGAAAAGTCAAAAAAAACTTTTGAGATTCAAAAGCTGTTTCTGAACCCATTTGATTATAATTTTATAAAAGTACTTCTTCAAAGAATTTTTAGTAAAAGTTGGTCCAATGTGATTTTTTCTAAAAATACTTTAGGAATAAGAAACTCTTTTAAAAATTGGTTTTCAAACAAGTATTAAGGTAACTTTCTCCAAAAATTCTTCTACAGAAGTAGAAACAAAAGCTATGTCAAACAATCCCAATATAATGTCTAGTAGACTTTACATATCGAATGATTTAAATTCATTCTCTCGATGAAGTTTTTTGTGATTAAAATCTTCTTGTTGGGAATTTACAGTAACAATCTTTTCATCACAGTACAGATTATCATATTCATAAAACACATCAGAAACCATAAAAATAAAACAGTAAACTGAGAGCTATTTTCTTTTGTCGTCGGTTGAATATAGGCTCAGGAACAGCCCTTCCAATACACTGCAAATTGCCATCCAGAGAGAGTGAAGTAATGGTCCAAAACCGCACAATACTTGGCTTGGGTCATTAATCAAAAGATCTACCAAGAACAGCCAAGTTCAAGCCACGAATCAGACCTAAGCATTACGAGAAACCAACATCACTCAGTCACTATTTCAGACCTAAGCATATCCAAGGGTTTCTCCAAACAACAGGCTAAATGATCGATCTTGTGGAACACAGGATGAAGATGAGGAGAAAACCGGACGCAACAGAGAGAAGGGAAAGTCTCATGGAAGGAACCCGAATAAAAACCAAAGGTCAAGCTCAAAGAAAATATTTCATCCAAGAATAAATCACAGCCATCGATCTCCATCCAAGGGCCACAAATAATTCTAAACTAGCATAATCCAAGTGACAACAAAGCTACCAATAAGTGTGCAACACTTGAGTAGCTAAATGAAATAATACTCAATACAAATGTCACAAATAGCACTAGCCCAATAGTGTTAGGGAACCACTAAAGCCCGCACTTCTATTCAAAACCCTCCCTGGCTCTCTCCCTCCCCCTTCTCGCCTAACTTACCAGAACATTAATAGAGCATTTAAAGCGTGTGCATGCACTGACAGCCAAGTGATTCTTGTTATAACTAATTGGGTCCATTATTAGGTCAAGCACTAATTTGGATTATTTAGCCCCCGTTTGATTCTAGTTTTTTAAAATTCATTTTTCCAAACTTATTTCCATCACGATGAGTTGAGGAGCCTAAGGTGCATCAATTCTCAAGAGACATTTGAAATTCTGTACAAACGAACCCCTCATTCTAGAATTCAACATACCAAATCAATTACAGTACTAATTTGATTTTTAACTCACATCTCTTCAAAAATTCTATCCAAATTACTCGGTTGATATAAAATGTCGAAATTACTTTTCCAAAAGAAAATTCTACGCAACAATTTAACTTATTTTTTATTCCATTCGAGAAGATTACTATCAATGCATTGATTGACACCAATGCACACGTAAAATCTGTACTAAAAATATTTGTTTTGATATATCTCGCTTCATGTCTTTTTCTTTATTTTCTTCCTTCGGTTTTTTTTTTCCTTTTGAATGTACATGGATCATTAATTTGGTAATAATTCCGTTGACCCCATTTTCCACAATGGTTACGTGGACAACAGGTGTCGAGCTCACTCGCGTCCACACAAGTATATTTCAACATGTTTTGGCTGGAGATTCGACTAGAAAAGGATGGCACTCATAGACATGGGATATGCTCTACGATGCGAGACAAAAATGTTCGAGTATTGACGAAATAATTAAAGTTGATTGCATAAAAAACAAACAATCACAAACCACTCAACAAAAATAGAAGCAATTTAAACTCAAGCAAACAATATGGAATGAGCAAGAGAAAAAACCGGATATATCTTTAAGTGTGAAGAGTTGTATCAGGAACAAATATTACAAGATTTAAGACCTGTTTGGGCGGATTAAAATTTGAGTTTAATTTAAGTCAAAGTCAAACAATCAATATTAACCACATCTTTCATGTGCCCCACATCTTTTAAACCACACATTTCAAAAACTTCCATCACAATCCACTAAAAATCTAATTTTAATCCTCACCAAACATCTTCTTACTATTTATAAAGTGCTGGCTGATGTGGTAGCCATTGGATAAGAACCACGTGGCCTCATCTCGCAATTGTGATAATCTTTCAATTCTGAGGAGGTGGAAGTCCCCGATTGACCCTATTGCGATAATCTTTTAATTCTTCATTGATAATTTCGTGCCTTATCATTTCTATTAAGGCGTCATAATTGGTTCGATCCTTGCTTTGCACGTCTCTCCAGAAGAGAGAATTCATATACAGTCCTCCCCTTCATGGCTGATAGGGTTTTCTTATCGGTAACTTGCACACAATAGATCATTTCATGAGTGAAACAAGATAAAAAAAACTTTTCAATAACTCTTCATGTTGCTGCTTCATGTCTTGGAGGAACTGTATTGGCCATTCGCCTTATTTGCTAGTCGCGAAGCGCTAAAGGAAAGCATTTTTTAAAATCTGGCCAACTTCTGAAACTTCCTTCTGGAAGTCTAGTGTACCACACATCAGCTTCCCCACTTATGGTCAAGTGGAAGACTCTACATTTCACAGCAGGAGTGGAGCCCCTTAACTTGAGTTTTGAAGTTGTTGATGTGCTTCACAGGATCACCTTTTCCATTGTACTTGGAAATTTTAGGAAGCACGAAGTGGCTTGGGACATGGGCGTATCTAATTCTCTAGGAGAATGACAAGTTGTCATCATCGTCATCGAGGTCGCAAGACCTTTGTGGTTCGTCGAATCTTTGTCTTCTCTGACTTGAGGTCCCTGAAATGGTTGGGACGATCATGCTTGATTCCTGGCATGCTGCCTATTTCTATGTACAAAAAGAGGTTGAGCTTGCCTATTTCTAGGCTTTTCAGGGCTGAACCTGTCGAAGACACTTATAGATCTTTGAGGCATGTCTTCCGGTTCATAATTTGGAGGAAAGTTGAATAGAACCTCATTTGATTGACCAATGGAATAGTTGGTGGATATATTAACCTCAACTTCCCTCTCATGAGTGGTTTCCTCTCTAGTATAGTGTTGATAGTCTGCCATTTGGCTTTGACCCTCCTCTTCGCCCTGGTAATAATTCCCCGAAAGGTCTTGAAAGAAAGCATTTCCTTGAGCTGCATATAGGGAGGACTGGGTATCCTCACTGATTTTGCATACCCCTAAGTAGCTCATGCATGGCAATATTTTGCTGGGTAATATCCCTCTTGCTTGTGGCCATTGTGGCCACTTCCCTGGTGAGTTGGCAGCTATTCTGGACCCACCTCGCCAATGTCGCTGATGAAATCGATGGCGGGTTGTTGGAATAGCGTGTGAGGGTTCTCCTTCTTTAGGGTAACATCCTATCTCTCCGAGGTTTCGGCTCTTCATTGTCAGGACTCGTGATAACGTTTTCTTCAAAACCAACTTGGTTTTTCTTATGCAAATGATACTCCCTATTCAAGGAATATACTGTGATCCAACAAACGATTCCTCTTGGAGTATTTGGTGGTTCTTTCTTCAATAACAACCAATTTTCTTCAAAGGCAAGAAACCCCCAAAATGTATTTCCTTACCAATTTTCTCCACGAGTTCTTCGTGGTTGAATGTGTGGTTTCCCACAAACGGTGGCAATTTGTTGATCCCCTTTTTTGCAATGTTTACGTGGACAACAAGTGTTGAACCCACTTGCGTCCACGCAAGCAAATTTCAAAACGTTTTAATCGAGATTTAGATGGAAAATGATGGTGTTCATGGATGTGGAAGATGCTCTACGACGCGAGATAAAAAATGTTCGAGTATCAACAATTTAATCAAAGTTGATTGCATAAAAAACAATCAATCACAAAGCACTCAACAAAAATAGAAGTAATCTAAACTCAAGCAAACAATATGGAATGAGTAAGAGAGAAAATCAGATATATTTTTAAGTATGAAGAGTTGTTTCGAGAACAAATATTACAAGAGTTGCTTATTTATAGAGTTCTGAGCGATGTGGTAACCATTTGATAAGAACCACGTGATCTCATCTCCCAAGTCAAAGCTTCACATTACTCAATCTGCTACGTATTTAATACATTGATAACGGATCATCCACCATATACCTTAGGCTGACAATCTTAACATTTATCATTTCTAACATTACATAAATAATTTATAAAGATTGCTTACAAATCCTCTAAAAGACAACAAGAGTTTCGGCCAAAGGGAATTTCGGATAGAGCTAGGGCTTTGGTCAAAGGGAGTTTCAGAACAAAGAGCATCGCTCCTTCTTTGACTTATTTATTGTGATCATTGGGTCATTGTTGACTTAGTCAGATTTGACCCACATCTCCACGTGGACTGTGACGTGGTGTTCAATTGTAGTCTCGAAGACGAGGCGTAACAAATTCTCTTACGTGGCCAATATATATATTACTAAGTGGGACATAATGAAACATCAAATTAATATAGGTTCTAATTTTGATCCATTTAACTTGATGTGCAATCGATTTTGATCCAAACACGATCTGATTCTAATTCTAATTTTATGGGAGGTCAATTTTGTTCGATCTAATTAATTGAAACTTTCCCAATAATTTACTTTAGACATTGTATATCATCCTTTTACTTTTAGCAGATTAAAAGTAATTTCTTAAAATAACACGTTGGGCTTATTTTTTAATAGAAAAGTCATTTAAAATAACGAAGTTTATATATTAAAAAAAAAAAATCCATCTCATTTTAAGGAAACAAACACGCAAGCACGCAGAGGGACAAACCTTAAGAAGCTCCTTAAATATCGATTTCTCCGGCGGAATCTCCCGATACATATTTCCTGTGAGACCTTAAACCTCAATCGGAAAATCCGATCCGCTCCATGTACAGAAGATCCGAATTCAATTCATTGGACATTTTCGGATTTGATTGATGGCTCCAGTTTCTGCTCTCGCGAAGTACAAATTAGTGTTCTTAGGTGATCAATCGGTCGGAAAGACTAGTATTATCACAAGATTCATGTACGATAAATTCGATAACACTTATCAGGTAAAGATCGATTAATCGCCATCAAATTTTGATTTTATACAAGTAAATATGCTCAAAGAGTACGGATCTAACTGCTAAAGTTTCTAATTAGTTCGCATTTTCAGAGTTTTTAGTTTCTGTCTTAATTTATTGAGATTTGTTTATATTACTAGCTAGTATGTTCACGCCGGGATGAGTTTTGGATTTCTTTTAACGTGGTTACTGATCTTATGGTAATGACTAATGAGTTCTCGTTTTTATCAATGATATCATCTTAGTCATCTGATGCCGAGATAACGCGTAATTTGGCACTTATCATGAATGATCTTATGTATTAATAGACGTTAGTCTAAGTCCAGGCTGGGATAGTGTTTTGGAATTTTTTGGGTAACTAGAATATTTATATAAAGTCTCGATAAGTTTAGAGAAATGAATACCCTCTTTTGGGTCTGTTGATTTTAATGCAAAAACTAAAGTAACAATGGAATACGGGTAGGGGATATGTTTCTTTCTGAAAAATTTATTCAACCGTCTTTGTTTAAAATGTTAAAATTTAAGATTGGACATGTTTAAACATCTTCTAGCACCCAACTTGTTCTCTTGTTACTTCCTAGTTCACATCTAAAACTTCTCATTGAAATCTAGTAGTTTATTTCATGCGATTAACTCTTACCAATCATATCTGAATCTGAATTCTAACAGCAATCTTAGATGTATTTTACTTACGCTTTGGCATTTAGTTAATAATTTGTTGATCCAGGTTCTCTCCATTCACCTTTCTTGTATTATCCTCCATTTACCAACTATAACTAAAATTGTATTGTCGCTATGAATGATCAAAATACCAATAGAGAACTTCTTGTTGAATACGAGCACTCTCTAAATTACACAATACTTGATTAAATCTTGTATATTTGATTGCATGTTTTATTAAATACTGAATAAAGAAAGGAAATAGTTTTATGATATGCACGGCATACTCTTGAAAGTGGACCTTTTCATGTCTAAACAGCGACTGTCCTGCAATAGGTGACAAATTCTTTATATGTTTTGATTTCCTTTAATTGATTTTCAGGCTACTATTGGTATTGACTTTCTTTCAAAGACAATGTACCTTGAAGATCGAACAGTAAGATTGCAGCTTTGGTAAGAAGTGTTTCTTGCTTAAATAATGCCGCCATATTTTGAACATATATGTAACAGCGTTGTGCTTGGTTAAGATTGTTGCCTC
This sequence comes from Fraxinus anomala, assembly GCA_903798345.1. Classification (NCBI taxonomy): domain Eukaryota; kingdom Viridiplantae; phylum Streptophyta; class Magnoliopsida; order Lamiales; family Oleaceae; genus Fraxinus; species Fraxinus anomala. Next base: position 15,210 of record CAIGRN010039755.1, read on the forward strand.
ATAGTGTGTGCATATTACCTGTAATTATAATCATAGTACCGAATATTAATCTGAGTATGATCTGAGCGTTAAAATTATAGTATATTGCAAACCATTCTCCTGCTGGGTTTTATCGTCATTGGTCAAAAGATTACAGTGACACTTTGGTTGATTTATGGGTCGAAGAGATTGCAGATGCTACTATTGAGCTGCTAATTCATTTGTGCACTCTCTTCTGTACACTGTTTGATATGATGTCCTGATTATATTTATGAAAAGGCATGGAATTTTGCCGTTTCACATTCTCCCATCCCATGTTGCAACTGGGCCTCTCTCAAGGCTGTATATGGTGGCATGGAAAGCTTTTTCTTATTCTATGGTGGGACTGTACTGGTAAAGAGGTGTTTGAAAGCTAGTTCACGTAATTTTATGTTCTCTTTTCTGCAAGGCCATAAGCATAGTCATCTTTCACATTTTGGCATGTATGCAGTCACTGTACCCTCGATTTCGGATTTATTTACTTTGAATTTCTTGCAGAACTTTATTTAATATTATTGTGTGCAGGGATACTGCCGGACAAGAAAGATTCAGGAGTCTAATTCCAAGCTACATAAGGGACTCCTCTGTTGCAGTCATTGTATATGATGTTGCAAGTATGAATCTTCCTGTACATTGTTCCCCTGTTTGGTATTGATTTAAATCAGATTTTAATTTAAATCAAAGTCAAACAATCAATATCAACCACATATTATATGGGTCCCACAACTTTTTAACCATACATTTCAAAAACTTTTATCAAAATCTACTAAAAATCTAATTTTAATTCCCACCAAATAGGGGCTGTATTTTTATATGGTCACACCACACATAGAAACTGAAAAACAATTTGATAACTGAGAATCCAGAGAAAAAGGATGGTTGCCCTTTTCTTTCTAAAGAAACTACTTGGAAAAGAAACTACCTGTAACCACATGAAAAAGTGTTCATACTGTTGTTGTATTTCCCAATCTTTTCTCATGTCTACTGACTTTACTTGAGTTTTATATATTCGCTCTATAAATATGCATTGATGATAATTTTACCTATTATTTTGATGCCTTCTAGGCAGGCAGTCCTTCCTCAACACTTCAAAGTGGATTGAGGAGGTTCGCACTGAGAGAGGCAGTGATGTCATCATTGTGGTAGTTGGCAATAAAACTGACCTAGTGGATAAGAGGTACGGATGTTAGTTTTTTCCCTTATTTTTGTTTTTCATATATAGGCCCCTGTTTGGAATTGATTAAAATCAAATTTTAATTTAAGTCAAAGTCAAACAATCAATATTAACCACATATTTCATTGGTCCCACAACCTATTAACCGCACATTCTATCAACTTTTATCAAAATCTATTAAAAATCTAATTTTAATCTCCACCAAACAAAAGCATAATATTACTGTTAAATTGAGACTTTTTCTGCTGTTGGTGTATGTTATTTTGTTACTTCTATTTGAGGGATGAATGTCCTAACTCAGCCATTGGACCATGAACCAAAATATGTGTAATTAGAAAACACAAAATATTATTACTGAGGACCTGAGGTTATAGAAATTGCTAACTGGGTAAAATTGCAAGCTTTTTAATGTAATAGTGCAGGAGATATTTGTGAAATTATTCTGTTTGTTAAACCTTAAGTTTGTTTTACGTCAGTGCTTGCTCGTTTAGAAATATGCAAAATATGTGTCCTGTATTTGAATTTCCTAATCTTTTGATTATTATTTTTTCTTTTCCGTAAACCTTCATCAAATATGTTAAGGGTGTGGTCAAGGAGACATGAATGAATTGATAATAAATGTGTTTCCGCTTAGCATCAGTATTTAGGTCTACCTTTGCTCATTGATCAATTTAATGATGTGAGTTTCAGTTTGAACTGTTATCGGCATTGTTGTTACAATGATGAAATCGAAATTGAATTAGTTTGAATAACTATCTAGGTATATTCGTCAGGATAATGTTCTTGTATTTAATTCCTTTGACATTATTCTACTCTAATGCGTTATGTGCATGGTGACAATTAGGCAAGTCTCAATAGAGGAAGGCGAGGCCAAAGCCCGTGACCTAAATGTCATGTTTATTGAAACGAGTGCCAAGGCTGGCTTCAATATAAAGGTAAGTGGCAGTAGTGGTAATGGATTCTACTTTCAAATGTTCTAGTTGAGTGGTGGACTAAAT
>CAIGRN010039757.1:0-11648 GCA_903798345.1 Fraxinus anomala
TATATATTATAACATCTAAGAATAATGACAAAAGAAGTACCTTAATAGAATGTACAAATGAAGATTTATTAGAAATTGATGAATATATTTCAGATAAAGAAGCAATTTATAGTATTGTATCAATAGAAGATTATATATATATATATATATATATATATATATATATGGTAAAAATGTTCTCAATTTATTCTTTATTCTTCATTTTATATTTGTGGCAGGAAGAAAAATATTGAAAGATTTTTCAACTTTAAAGTGTATATATTACTTGGTAATATATTAATTAAAAATTTTTTTTTATTGATTTATCAAATTTCATGAAATACAATATCATAAAATAATTTCTCAAAATATCAAACAAAACGTTTTTATTTTTTTAATTTTTTGTTTGAGAAACAATATTTTCAGAACGACAAACCAAACGCGTTTTTACTAACCTTGAAATATACCCTGTAAATTGAACTCAATACTGAAATGAAAACTCCTAATGTTTCTAATCTTGGTATAGATATAAAATATTTGTGTGGTGTTTGATTACTTTTTATCGTGTTAATTGCTTTCTTATTAAAATGCCAATTATACACGTGATTTTGATACTTTAGATTTTTGTCGAATTTTAATTGAATGTAGTAAACCAGTGCAGTAGATTACCATACTTGATTCGTATTTTGCAAATAGAATATATACTTCTGTAATTGGTTAAACTCGATTGATGGAAAAATTCGAACAAGACCCATTGGCATCATTTTATCGTTCTTCTTGCTCTAGTGAAGTGCCTTAAGAATTGGTAACTGAATTTTTCGAAACTCTCTAGCCATTGAGGGGGTAACGATGAAAACCATGCAATGCACATTGTTATCGAAGATAGTAACCTTGCAAAAAATTGGGTTTGGGAAACCCAACAACAACATTATGATCTAGCATCTCTGAAGATGCTGATTTGGATCGCTAGAGCCATCATAATCTGATAAGGCTGGCAACTTGAACTTGTCAAGCACGTGTTCAACTAGTATCTCATTTGATAAAGGATTATATACCTTCCGTGTGGTATGTCAGCCTCCATTTGGTCTTGAGGTTGGAGTCAAGGTTGGGGTTGTTCCATATGTCCCTGTGGGTTTTTGACCTTTTGCCGGTTCTCTGTTGCCTCTTCTTTACGGAGAGCTTGAAGGTTTGGTGTTCCCCGTTGTCACTGCATTATGCCTCCATTCGATAGTAGCATTCTGTGGTTGATGTCACTACATTTTCTATGTGTTCAAGTTTTACCCAAATTCATTATTGGTTAGATTAGACCAAGGAGAAAAAGATACTGCATTGTCGCTACTTATCACTCGAGTGGCGGGACAAAATATTCAGTAAAGAGCTATCGCCCGCTTGGCGCTCGAGCGGCGCACTTGCTACTCACTTACCGCGAGCCTGGCGCTCGAGCCCCGTTTGTCCCGCCCAAAATTGTTTTCGTTATTCTATGCCATTTTTTAATTTATTTCCTTCTTTAGGAATATTATTAGAGTTTAACATGTACCCTATATATAGTTGGCTCTTTTTCATAGTTAGAACAAGTTAAATAAGTTAGAAACACAACATTCATTGTATTCTTTCTCCATATTATATTTAATTCTCCGTTCCTCTTTCAACTTATTCTTATATTGTGATTGCTAGTTCATATTATGCCAACTTCTATTCCTAACAATTGATATCAACATACATAATTCTTGTCAGGATTATAACATGTTGTATCAGAGCTTAATGTTTGATTTTGAAAGTTATCAGTTTGACTCAACTAACACCTAGAGGGAGGTGTGAATAGGTATTTGTATGCGGAATTTAAATTTGTTAATTAATAATAACAGCAAATTACAATTATTAATTTTATCTAGACGAAGCAATACTATCCTAAGTTGAATTATCGCAGTCAATATATTGCATAGAAATAAACATCACCACAAAATTATTGATAGAGAAAGCCCCTCATGGGATAAAAATTTCAGGTCCAAGCCAGTAGAATCCACTATAAATGATAAAGACTTACAGACTGTTCAGACTGACTAAATCTTAGTACTTTTTGACATCCTGATTATAATTACAACGGCCCTCCTGCACTGGGTGTTCGTGCACCAGTTCCCAATCTTTTAGAATTACTTATCTCATGTAGATCACCTGAGAATTTCTATTTTCCTTCAATCGAAACTCCGGTCACCTTACTCGATCTTTAGAACTCTGCTAGATTATGTGAAAGTTGGGTTTTGGTGTTTTGATTATATGGACTTGATGTTTTTAATGATTTTGGTTGAATCAATGGAGATAGAATAATATGTAGGATGTGATGAAAACAATCTCTCAAAAAAATAATATTCAACCCAGTCTTTTCACGAAGTGGGGATTGGGTATATATAGTATTTAGGTTTAGGGGTAGTAAAGAATAGATAGGACTTTTGAAAAATGCAAATTACGATTTTATGGTTAGCACCATCGCTCGAGTGAGAGTCCAACAACAGGTGCTCCTCCCGAGCGATAGGCTAGTGAATGTGTTTCTGTTTTGGACGCTCGAGCAACAATTTGTCGACATACTAGCAGAAATCCAACAACTTTTTCTTCTTGTTTCATAACCAAACACAAGGATTTTCAATTCATCTATGCAACCTACCATTGACTCATTGACATTTAAAACTCTTTTACAACTATATATTTGTTTAAAGATTGCAAACAACTATAAAACTTAACAAACTCCCTCTTTGGTATTTTATGACAAAAACATGTATTATAAATCAAAGAAAATCAAACTAATCTACTCAAAACCAACCGACTCAACTGAAACTTGTTTTTTTTCTTGTCGAACTTATTTTCTGAAGTAATAATTGAAATACCAAGTGTAAAAGCAAGTGAAACAGTAAAAAAAATAAAAGCTATTGAAATAGTTATCAATTGGCTCAAAATCATGTTAGCTAATTTAAGATGCAATGTCAATGTTAATCAATACACCAAAAACAAACATCGATATCACTAATTATCAAAACTTAATCCAGCTAAGCTAAGTAGGAAATATATTCATCTAGACAAAATATTAAACATATACATCTTAAATATTATATCCACAAAAATAGCATACTACTACTACTACTACTACTACTACTACTACTACTACTACTCCTACTCCTCTCCACTTTTTTGTTACAAATGACAAAGGGCTACCTAACAACTAATCAACAGCAAAATCATCTCTATTGGTTCCCATATCAGAATCAATGTCATCATCCCAATGTCGTCTGATCCAACATAATCCTCACTGAAAGTAGTTGATAGGACCTCGAAGTGTAGCAAACTCTACTGTGTGACGGTTAGTGGTGGCTCTCAGCTGTATAATATCCACCATCATATGAGCCTATTGCTTGATCCACACAAACACATGTCCCATAAGTACTACCGAAGGATCAATGGAAACAGAAGTAGATGGTAAAATAGGATCAGTAGGTGGTGGTAGTGGAACAGAAATAGAAGACGATGAAATGTCAATGGTGGAAGTGGGAATAGCATATTGAGATGGATAAATATCATATGGATCAACGAAAAGCAGATCACCAATATGATCAGCTGGCACAATTGAATCCATTGGCTCAGAAGAAGTATGAGATCTACTCAATGAAATAATAGTATGGCCAATAGGCTAGGAAACCCTCCCCATAGTCCCATCTAAAAAAGCAAGCCGCAAGACCTATTACAAGCTAATGAATCAAACAAGCATATGGAAGACCAATCCTAGTAGCAGTCATACGAAAGTTACGTAAAATCTAATGGTATATAGAAGTAGGAAGAACTATAGAGTTGCTATGTAAAAGAGCATGAAGAAATTTAACCTTGTCCATGGGTAAGGAAGAGATATGGGAAACTGGCTACATATTTGTACACACAATGCGCAACAAAATCTGTCGGTAAGTCGAAAGGGATTCAATACAAATTACAGTTTGACCCCTTCCGAAAGGGCTGTTAAAAAGTGTCGAACGTAAAGAGAGTTTGATCGGAGGGTTTTAACTGAAAAATATAGGAATAATAGGTAGAAAACCCGGGAAATGTGGACAATACTGAATATGACATCATGACTGATCTTAAGTGTCTTACCTATAAGAAAGACCTTAAAACTTGACCCACTAATATCATGAACATTAGTATAGAACTCCTGGACAAGGAGACTAGGTAGGGCTGACAACTCAAAAAGTAAAGGCTCCCATCCACGTGAATTGAAGATGGCAGCGAAATTGTGGAAAATATTAGAAAGGATTTCCTTACGCTCTACTAGAATAGGGCGCAAGGAAAACTGAGTCCTAAAGACATCCTGAGCTGTAGAAGAGATGAATCTAGACCTACTATAAGAAGTCGAAGCACTTGATGTTGTTGTGGTAGTCCTCGCTTTCTTAGGCGACATCCGTGACAAGTTTGCAAAACATATCAATAGATACAACTAAAAATATAAAATACCATGATGAAAAACTAACTAATAATATGAAAGAATGTATGTAAAATGAGGGAAATAGGACATATGCATGCTAACCAGTACAAAAGTAGCCCACGTACACCAAAATCTAAACAAACATGTCATGAGCACACAAATTGATGCAAAATTACCCCAACTCGCAAAATGATGCAAAACTGTCCAATTCAAACAAAACAATGCAAAACTGTCCAATGTACGCAAAATGATGCAAACTAAGTTAGATAACTAGTGAAGACTAAGTGACGTGAGACATGGACAAAGGTCGTGCAATGTATAGACGAAGGTGTAACAGTGCTTTGACACAGGGTAACGCGATACCTTAACATCGTGTAAACTCAGGACCACCGTGTGTGATGATGTGTCAACACTAAAATCAAAGCAAACTTTGCCAAACGTGCAATTTAAGGTCCAAAATGTGTTCAAGTGTATGAATGTGCAATAATCATGAAATATGAAACCAAAAATCAACGAAAAACATCAATGTGACATTTTATCGAACATGTAGCGTGTAGTAACAACTTATTAATGCAAACCAAGCTTCAACCAAGAAAAAGTTCAAGACATTCAACACACCATCAAGCCAACATCTAATCCTATCAATCCTACATCAAACGTGAATTCAAATCAAGAAAAAATGACGAAATGGAAACTAATTCATTCCATTGACAAAAATATTTACAAGACCGGGGTTAGGCTTCACAACTTCTCTATTGATAGTACTTCCCCAGATGTTCAATATTTCAAGGGTGAGGCTACATTTTTTCCTTTCAAGTTGGCAATCTTATATTTTCCAGTTCGAACTTCTTTAAGGCAACATTTTTTCCTTTCAAGTTGTCAATCTTATATTTTCCAGTTCGAACTTCTTTCGTAACACAATACGGGCTCTCCTAGTTCAGCCTCAATGTTCCTATTCCCAGTTCCTTGGAGGATGGAAAAACTTTTCGGAGTACCAAATTGCCTATGCGAAAAACCCTTTTCTTCACCTTGGCATTGTAGTAACGCATCATTTTGCGTTGGTAAGAGGTGAGTTTCACTTGAGAGTCATCCCTCTTCTCCTTAAGGAGTTCAAGTTCAAACTTTCTTAGTTCATCATTGGTCACCTCATTGAAGTGGATGCGATGGGGGTGCAAGTACTCCAACTTCTATCGGGCTCATGGCCTTAGCCCTATAAGTCATGGAGAATGGAGTCTGCCCAGTCGTAGTCCTATTGGTTGTCATATGACTCAAATGACTTGGGGGAGTTCATCAACCTACGTACCTTTTGAAGCGTCCAGTTTTCTCTTCAGGATGAGCTTGATGGTTTTGTTGACCTTTGGTTGGGAGTGATGAGATGTTGAGAAATACTTCTTAATTTCGAACTCATTGTACAAATCTCTAATCTTATTATCGAACTGCTTTCCATTATTCGAAATAACAGAATGGGGGATGCCGGACCTGCATATGATATTCTTCCAATGGAACTTGGAAGTGTTCACTTTGGTCATCTTAGCCAAAGGTTCCACTTCGATCCATTTTGTGAAATAGTCAATTACTACGATGGAGAAGCATGCATTCCCCCTTCCCCTGGGCAATGGGCCTATAAAATCAATTCCTCTACTTAGCAAATGACGAAGGCCTCGATACAACTGTGAGTTCTTGTGCGGGTCATCTTTGAATATTGGAGAGACGCTGACATTTATCGTATTTACGTACAAATTGTATTGAGTCCCTTTTCAAGGTTGGCCAATAATATCCTTATTTGAGTACCTTATGTGCTAGTGCTGGCCCTCCAGAGTGGTTGCCACAAACTCACTCGTGTATTTTTCTTAGGATATAGTTTGCTTCTTCGCCTCCTGTGCACCTGATGAGGGGTGATGAGAAACCTCGCTTGTATAACACATCATCCTATAGGATGAAGTGGGCGGCCTTTATTCAAAATCGACGAGCTTCCGTTTCATTGCATGATACTGTCTATTCTTTGAGAAAATCAATAATAGGTTGCATCCACAATGGGGTGCCTTCAATCCGCATCACTTTTTCTTTCCTTGTAATTAAGGGTTCAACTAAATGTTTTATGAGAACTACCTTAAGGAGTTTAGAATCCTTACTGCTAGCCAACTTCGACAGAGCGTCGGCGTAGGAATTCTCAAAGCGGGGCACTTGCGTAATTTTTCAAGGTTGGGGAGAAAATTCATGACTAGTTTCAGGTATGCCGCCATGTGCTTATCTCTGGCCACAAAATTGCTATTAACCTGGTTTAGCACTAGTTGTGAATCGTTGTTGATGGTCAACCTCTTCACTTGCAATTCCTTAGCTAAACGACCTTCATATTCAGTTACATTATTGGATGCTTTGAATCCAAGTCTCACTGTAGAGTTAAGCTTATGACCTTCAGGGCTCTCCAAGACTACTCTTGCTCCTGAGCCAGATTTTCCAGAAGATCCATCAACAAAGAGGTTCCAGGTAGGATGCTCCACCGGTTCCATACTCATTTCTACTTCGGGAGCCTTAGCAAAATCAGCCACAAAGTCAGCTAGGGCTTGACCATTAACGACAGCCCTTGGCTTATATATTATATCAAACTCACTGAGTTCGACTGTCCATTTCAATAGTCTTCCCGAGGCATCTGGGTTCTGAAGGACTTGCTTCAATGGGAAGTTTGTCAGCACATGAATGCCTTGGGCCTGAAAGTATGGCCTCAACCTTCAAGATGTAGTGATAAAAGAGAGGGCAAGCTTCTCCATGTCTGGATAACGCACCTCTGCTGGTGACAAGGCTTTGCTTATGTAGTAAACGGGCAATTGGCGCGTCTCTTCTTCCTTTATAAGAACTGAACTAATAGCGTCATCGGACATAGCTAGGTAAAGTAGCAAAGATTCGTCTTCTTTAGGTTTGGATAGGAGGGGCACCTGTCCAAGTAAATTTTCAGTGCCAGAATGCCTCCTCACACTCCTGTGTCCATTGGAACCTCTTCCCTCATTTGAGAATCTTAAAGAAGGGAAGACATTTCTTTGTGGCCTTAAATATGAAGCGGTTGAGTGCAGCCACTCTGCCAGTAAGTATTTGCACCTCTTAGGCTTCTGAGGTGACCTCATTTCGATTAAAGCCTTAATCTTCTCAAGATTCGCTTCAATCCCTCTCTGATTCACAATATACCCAAGGAACTTACTGGATGCTATACCAAATGCACACTTGAGATGATTTTAGCCTCATCGGAATTTGGAAGGCCTCATCTAAGTGCTTCACATGGTCCCTTGCTTGGAGGCTCTTCACAAGCATGTCATCAACGTAGACTTCCATTGTTTTGCCGAGCTAATCAGCAAACATCTTGTTTACTAGCCTCCGATAGGTGGCTTCAGGCATCACTTTATAATAATATAGCCCTTATCCGTGATGAAAGAAGTACGATCCTCGTCTTTTTGGTACAGGAGAATTTGATTATAACCCGAATAAGCATCCATAAAACTTAGTAGCTCGTGCCCTCCAATCGAGTTTACTAACTGGTTTATACGAGGAAGTGGAAAACTGTCCTTTAGGTAGGCCTGATTGAGGTTGGAGAAGTCAATGCATACCCTTCACTTGCCATTGTGTTTCTTTACCAGCACATGATTCGATATTCATTTCGGATAGGTGGCTTCCCTAACGAAGCCATTGCTAATAAGTTTCTCCACTTCTTCTTTCAAAGCGTTACACCTCTCCGCATCTAGTGCTCTCTCTGCCTTTGGGGGGTTTGACTTGGATCAATTCGTAAATGATGGCAACTGATTCTTGGGTCTATTCCAATCACGTCCTCATATTTCCATGCAAAGACGTCTGAGTTCTTGCGGAAGAAGTCTTTCAGTTTTTCCTTTGCTTTATCGCCCAGATCCTTTCCCACTTACAAGATCTTATAGGCGTCTTAGGAATCCAATGGAAAGCTTTCCAATTCTTCCATTGGAGCGATTTGCAATTCAAATTTAATAACTCGAGGATCTAGTTCGTACATGGCTTCCTTCTCAGGTCATTCATTCACAAAAGCTTCTGTCATCTCGACATCTTTCCCCTGTGTAGGGGTTTGCCAATCTTCAGGGACATCGGTCATTTCAACATCGGTGAGCACCATGTTGACTCCCTGGGGTTCAACATTCCTTAAGGAGTTGAGATAACACTCCATTGAGCCCGTCTGGTCACCTCGGACGGTGGCTATTCCTAGTTCAGTAGGAAATTTTATGCATAAGTGATAAATGGAGGTGACAGCCCAAACTCCTTCAAGGCTAGCCTTCCTAGTACTCTGTGGTATGCAGACCGATGGTCAACCAACAGGAATTCTATGAAGTGGTGTGCTGGTAGAGGTGAGGCTCCCATTTCAACAGGTAGGATAATCCTTCCTCTTGGAATGATTCTATCTCCGGTGAATCTATTCAAGGGAGAAGTCATAGGCGTAAGTTCATGGTCCACTACTATCTTATCATAAGAAGAACCGAAGAAAATATTGACTGAACTCCCGTTGTCTACCAACATATGTTTTAATCCATTTCGGGATACCATAACTATTACTACTAGCGCATCGCAGTAGGGATAGTATATGCCTATCGCATCTTCCTGAGTCAATGTGATGGGCTCTACTGGCTTCACTCTTTGGGACTGATTTACTATATAGCTGGCCATGGGCGGATCTTTGGCTTCTCTGGTGTAATTCCTTTGTGCATTTCTGGACTCATCTCCTATGTGTAGTCCCCCAATAATTGTGTTAATTTCTCGGATGGGTTGGTTTTCATTTGCGACAGCGAGATCTCTCCTGGGTCGCTGTCTACTCCTAGGCCTATCTCGATCGTCATTAGCACCATGCCGAGGTGAGCGTTGTCTTGTCTCACCTCTCCTAGGTGAGTCTGGCCTTGCAATGCCGTCTTGAGAGTGGCCTCTGATAGCTCAAGACTAACTAACTAAGAGGGGGTGAATTGATTTTTAAAACTTTTTCGAAGAATGATTCTAAACTTAAACAAGTAAAAACTAAATAGATTAATTCAAATAATAAGCACAAATATAAAAATGATAAGTAAAAGGGAGAGATGATGCAAACGATATAATTTTGGAGGTTCGATTCAAAGTAATTATCTACGTCTTCCATTACCAAGCTCTCCGGTACAAGTAAGGCCTTTTCACTATGTTGATTCACTTATGGTGCAATTTAACCATTTACAAAGCTTTCGGTGACTAACAAACAAGGAGCATCGATCCTTATATAATGTTGAGTTTTACGGGACCTCAATACGACCCACATTATTGAGATTTACGAGACCACAATATGACCCACACTATTGAACTTTACAGGACCTTAATATGACACACACTGTGACTTACAATAAGTAGCACCGATCCTTATACAATATTAATCTTTAAGTAACTTCAAGATGACCCACACTTTACCAAAGTGATTTTATAATAAAATTCTTCTCTTGATAAATAATACGAACAATTTAAGTACTAAGAGAGATTAACACTTAATGAATAGTAATAATGATAGCTCAAGTGTTAGATGAAATTTTTTGATGAATATGATAGTTAAAAATTAGATTCAATTAATCAAAGTGTTTCAATGAGAAGAAATAAATACAATATAGGTTCAAAAATCTTCTAGAAAAATATCTTTTTTAATGGATGCTCGTAATAAATTAAGTACTAAGAGAGAAATGAGAAACCTTGATGAATATGATAATTTTAGAAGTTTAGTTCAATCAATCAAAGTTTCAATATGAAGAAAAAGAAAAGTTTATGCAATGTAAGTGTAAATATCTTCTTCAAAAATATATCTCTTTTAAAATAGATATAGATAAATTAAGCACAAAGAGAAATGAAAAACTTTGATAAGATAAATTATTCAAGAAGTTTGATCGAACGATCAAAATTTTTNATAAATAAATTTAAATAAATGTAAAAATATAAGTTCAAAAAATATATTTCAAATGAAAAACTTTGATGAATAAATTTTCAAAAATTAATTTGATCAAAAGGTTTTCAAAACTATATGATTTGATAATAATAAATGAGATGAGAAATCGATATAATTTTGTTCAGAAGTATCTCATTTGAATGCTCTTAAGTATTGAAATGAATGGCAAGTGAGTTGGTATTTATAGCAGTCAAACTGTCCAATATTCTTCGAACCGGACGACCCATCCGTACGTCTGGAATAGTACCGGATAACTGACTAGCCATTGCTGGCAGAAAACGGTCAAAAAACTGACCTTTGCAAATGAACCGGACAAAACTGATCGTTGTGGATGAACCGTCCGAACGTCGGGAAGGATAGAAAAATTTCTATCAAATCGAAAGCCTTGTCCGGACGGTTTGGTTCATCCGGACGTCCGGTTGACAGTTGACAGTTGACTTTTTTTTTGAAGATGTGATCTAAATTCAAGTATACTTTGAAAAATCAATCTTACTTTTGATAAAAAAATATTTTATGCAAGTGATATGTAAATAACCCTTCGTGCACAAAATGATTTTTGAGCTTTTGTCATGCATTACTAAAGATTAAAGTGTTTATACATTTAGATATGATCTTAAAGCCTAGTCTTTGATTTTGCTTCGAAATTTATCTTATGTTTGGCTCTTAAACTCTTGATCTTGATCTTTTTTAACGTTTGGTTTTAATGTTTGACTTCGATCTTGACCTTCTTCATAGTCTGATTTGATAGTCTTGATTTTGATCTTTTAAGCTTTCATCTCGAATGATTTGGTTTGAACACTTAACTTTCACATTGATCTTCATTTCGAGTCCGATTTCTGATGTGTTGATTTTGGCAATACTTGATTGATTTTAACATTGAACTATCATCACTCAAATCAATTATTAGAAATAATATTAATCTTGTTTATTATGATCAAAACATTAAGGATGAAATCAACCACATGCCAACAGCCTCTCCTGCCTCGGTGGTTGCTTCTTTCAGCTGGGGCCTCTCAACATTCGCTCGTGTCGTAACCATAGAAACGATGGAAGGTACAGCATGGTTGCGCTTCTAAGGGGGGCCCTACTTCTAGGTTCTCCCCCTAGTTTTAGGATTAGATGGTCTCCTAGGCGTTCTGGTCCCAACGTTGTCCTGGGGGCCAACATTTTCATAGGCTAATGTAGGCACAACGTTCAATGTTGCAGTGGCCAATGCCTGACACGAGGTATGGGTGATGGTATGCTCAGCCTGCGTCAACT
>CAIGRN010039759.1:0-18789 GCA_903798345.1 Fraxinus anomala
AAAGGATAATACTTACCTATCCTATGCAGGTTTCAACCGTTGAGCTTTATCACTAGATCTTTTGTGTCACATTCATGTGTCGCTCCCAATTTTCATTCATGTAGGGGATTGTTGGAAAAAATGAGTATGTGGCTGACTTTGGCATGAGTTTTGAGTGGGGCCCATTTAGCTATTTTGAAAAATAAAGATTAATTTGTGTTCTCCTTCGTGAGTACATCGAAATCATGTATTTACTTGCCAATATTGATACTCGGGTGAATGAGAAGTTGGAGTTTAATATGGATAATTGGAATATGCTTTATGTTTGAGGGAAAACTAAACTTGAGTTTATCCCACATAGGAAGTTAAATGCTCTCTTCACGTGCGCGCAGATGGGGGGATATGGTGCAAATCAAGGACCGAAATAGGCTTCAGACCTTGAACTTGTGTGCGGCATGACCTACGTACAAGAATGTCGGTCAACAACTGACTTTTGGTTTCTGAAACTCCAATGATTTTTGGTTTCTGAAACTCCAATGATTATTGTCATTAACTTTGAAACAGTTGAAACTCCAATGACTTTTGGTTTCTGAAACTCCAATGGTTATTGCCATTGAGTTAATGAACAAATTTAACTCGTGATTTTGGGGTTGTCTATATAAAATCTCATTTTCTACTGTTCCAGACATTAAATATACAGTTTGCATTATATTTCCAAAACACACAAAATTGTCCTTTGTCTACATACATATTTTATTCTCTGTCAAGGTATTGGTAGTGATATTGTTCAGATACTAAGTCAGTTAGCCGTAGTAGAATCTACAGTGCTCGGACTTTACTGGTTTACTGTTGTATCATGGGAAGCAGACGCTTAAATTATACCTCAAGCACGTACGGTGAGGGGGTAAATCTGTTTTAAGGAAACTGTGTGTAACACAGGCCCCGGGTTAAAAGTTTACTGTTTCATTTTTTTTTTCAATTTTTTTTCATTTTGCAATTGCTAGATTATTGAATCTGATAATACGGTGTTTAAGTATGCATATACGGTATTCAAATTGCAAATCTGGTATCCATTCTGCATATCCGGTAGCCAGTGTATAAAATCATCGTCTAAGTACTCAAAACACTTGTCTAACAGATCGAATGTAGGATTTTATCGATTTCAACTTTCAAAAGCTCACATCGACATATGCAACTGTAATTGGTACAATTAATAATATTTTATAAATAATCCACACATTTGAAAAATAACAATCTATCATTTTTATATAGTCAACATTTCAATGACCTTTTTGGTCTTTTTTGACAAACAGTTTCTAACAATTTGCAGCTTAAAAAATAACTCATGCCTATCAATATTAGAATCCTGGTCATGCTTCAAAAAATTTTCAAGGTTGTCACATCATTACTTCAAACAATTATTATTTGTAGTCTGTAAACTTTTTCAATTAAACAAAAATTCAAAAATATTTTCATATTTTTTAAATTGTTCAAATCTAAACTTAAGTTAAGAAACAGTTTGATCAACTATATATAAGAAATAAAACTCTAAAAGATTTTTCAACTGAATATATTATCTCATCATCTACATTTTTATCAAAGTTCTTTATATGAATAATAATCTTTTCATTAAAAGTATGTTCAACTTCCATTTGAGAAGTAATCTTGTTGGATTCAAATTAAATTTCTCTATATTTCAGAAAATTAAATAAGTGCTTTCAAATGATTAATAATAACATCGATAGCCATGATCTCGCTTTGCAACATTTTGCTTACTTTATTAATAGCTGTCATATATTGTACCAAACAACCACATTACATGAACTCAAAATTCATAATGTCATAAGATAAACTTTTAGCATTTCTAAATAACTTAGGGTCATTAGCGGCTTTTATTTGAGGAGCTTGAATTATGATCGCTTTAACATTTCCAACTTGACTTTCTCAATATGTTTATATGATAGTGGCTTAAGTGGCAGACATTTAATAATATCTTTATTGGGTATAATGGGATTTAATACTATCAGTATGTCAAAGAATGTAAATGTAAGCTACAGAATTGTAAAGAGTTGAATTTGGAGATGAGGAATTGAAGATGATTAAACAAGTAGAGAAAATAAAATAAAAGTTGAAAGGCCATTAATAAACAAAAGAAACAGTAAAGAGAAGAAAGAAAGAGAAAAAAAGAGAGAGAAAATGAAAGTTATCATAAAAATGAGAAAAAGAAAAACAAACAAAATTGAAAGTCACGAATATATTCAAACTTTTTTTCCGCTATGAAAATTATAAAACCTTTTTTGAATTTTTTCTAGTATTTAGAAGTATAATCTATATAGTAATTTTCTTTTGGAGCCCATCAAAGTGGGGCTTTAAACGATCGCCTACCATGTCTATGGTCGGGGTCGACACTGAATCCTAGAAAGGTTTCTAAAATTGTTCCATATAGAGGCAATGACTAGTTTTGTTGACAACAGTGAGAGTCCAGTTATATTCATATTGGTAAAGGTCAATTAAAAACAAAAAAGTGGTAGTCTAGATCTTAAAAAGAGCCCCGGAAAGTATTTGGCATCAATGAATTTGACACCCCACTCCAAAGAATTAGATCAATGTTTCTTTTTGGTAATAACCAAATATGGTTTGTAACAGTCTCCAAATCAGGGACTGAGTTTGCACTAAAGGATCTTGGTGAGTTACATTAGTAATTTTTTTTGGCTTAGAAGTTTGACTATCCTGGAGGAATCACACACCCTCAAAGAAATACATTAAAAGCCTGCTCTCACATAGAATGCTTCTAGAGTCCTCACAGTTTAACAGTCCAATGGCTCTCAAGCCCCAACCATATCCTTAAGAGAAAATAAATCAATGCAATAGACCCCACGACATGACATAGTGGTAAAACAGAAGGGTCCTAAACAGAGTATCGAATGTTCTAATTCCCGTGGCAGTTGGAAGACAACATTTATATTGGAAGTCAGACGTTATACAGAGACAAAGTCATGATGGCTCTGTTACCCCTCTAGGGGTCTCGTCTGCACGACGTAAATGGGGGTTCATAGGGAGGAGAACCGCTTTTTGAATGTCCAGTCTAAATGTGTATAAACTATGACTGCATCCGATTTACCCGGATGACAAACTAAGGGAAATGCCGCCACTCCTCAGGAGTAGTCGAGCGAAGCTCAGACACTTGAATCATCAAGTAAAAAAAAATAAATCAATGCAACACAATTCAAAAGTTTAGTAGGTGCTCTTAAATACTTAACTTACACTCATCTAGATAGTCTAAGTCATGAACAAGGTTTGCCTACACCTCCAAGATCTAGTTGAAGGAGATATTAAAAGCAGTAAAAAATAATATTTGTTATGGGCCCTCTGAGGCCTTCCACCTCGTCCATCTACCTCATACGTCACATGTTAATCGAACTGATTTGGTATGGCACGTGGCAGATGAATCGGATCCACATCAGACGAACTGATTCCGTAACTTCGGATTGAAACCCTATTGCCCCACCTCATAGCAAAATCGAATTCATCCGCCATTCGCGACAGATGTAAAGGCATGAACTCCGCCTTTCTAACGTCCCACAATCTGCCTCTCTATGCCTCTACCAAGATCTTGTAGAGGATCTCTCCAAAGTTAAGTTCCTGACTGATTGATGGGACGTGTGGCAGGCTACAAACAGTCAACTCAACTGCTATGTCAGAAATCATTTAATGCCCGCCAACCTATGGATTGACAGATTGATGCCTATGAAAAGATGGCCTATCCTGGATCTAAAGCCACATGTCCCCCATACAACGGTCTCATCTTCCCTTCTCTAATATAAATACCCCTACACAATGGTAAGTGAGGGGTTCCCCATCTAATCCTGGCATTCTAGTCTTTAATTCTAAAGAATCTTTCTATTTACATACATTCTCAACCATGTTCGGTGACCACTTCACCGCTGGACTCCACTATTCGGTTGACTGAAATATTGAGTGACCGTTGGAGTGCTCGCGGCCGCGTCAAATGACGTACTATCATGTGCAGGGAGGAGCATACATGAAGACTTATTTTGTTGGCCACGTGTCAGAATCATTTTTCGGGGTCAACAGATTTGCGTCGTCTGTGATTCTCCGTCTCGCAAGAGATGATGTGGTCTTGCTAGTCCCCGGTCCAATAGTTGTTTTAGAGGCAGTATTTCCAAAACTGCCTCAGGGAGGTCATCATCCTTACTCCCCAAGAAGTTAGTTGATTTACCGCGAGACGGAGAACTGGTAGACTTCTTCAGCCTTTTCCGGGCTGGCTCCTCAGCCCGGATAGCAGTAATAGGCACAACTGCCCTAGGAACCTCGGAGGGGCCTGCAACAATCACCTCAGTTGGAATAGCGGGAGGAGGAGGTTTGGCCATTGTGGCCGAAGAAGAAGCCCCAGTCGGGCTGGATCGTTTCTTCTTAACGAAGAAAGTGCCTTCCTCTACTACGTCATCCTTGGAGGGTTGCTGGCTTTTGCTTAAAGCATTCAGCCTCTCAACCTACTTTTTGTAAGCAGCTGAGTTGGTCTTTAACGCCCTCGCCTTAACAACGCTTCAAAGGACCGTAGTGAAATTAGGCCTCAAGGGCCTCTTCTTGGAGAAGTCATCTGCAAGGATAGAAAACGTTAAGTATATTTAAGCAGGTATACTTAGATATATACTAAACCGAACCAAAAAATAGAGCTCACCTCGGGTCGCCATCAGTCCGTTCAAAGTGAAGCTAGTGTTCTTATCAATTAGCACGCCATAACTCCAATCCTTGAGAGACTACTAGTAGATGTAACCAATAATGTCCCAGTATTCCTCGAAAATTTGGCACCTTGGAAGGGAGCCTGCAAGCAATAGAAATATTAAGCCATAAGAAATCGTCAAAGTTAAATCAACTAGGTAAGATAACTTACTGGCTGTGGAGTAAGACGTGGGGATGGTGAAGGGAGCCATGGGGTCGTCCTCCATGGTATCCCACCTCCGAGCTACTCAGAACTAGGATTTTTGCCACTCCTATATTGAAGTGGGCAGGCCCACCACGAATGGGGAATGGGACCCCCAAGGGGACAAGTAATACCACCCCTTACTCGTCTCCCCGCTGGCCACACTCTTTGGGAGGTAAAAAAGAATGGAAAATGCTAAAGGACATGTCTATACCTAGGCTGGCCTGACGCCAGAGCATCCACGATCCAACCATCTGAGACCAGGAGTTGGGGTGGAGTTGGGTTGGAGCCAAATCGTAGAAGCGGAGAACTAACCTAAAGAATGGGTGAAATGGAAGTCTAAGGCCCGCCTTAAACAAGTTCTTACTAATGGCCACGCAACTCGGCCTCAGATATCATGCCCTCTCATTTGGGTCAGGAAGGATTGATTCTACGTTATCTGGTATCCTAAAGACCTATCTACACTTTTCTAGGGTTTTCGGGGTGGCTGTAGAAGGACAGCTAGAAGCCCTCCACTCAATCGAGGTGTCCATAGGTGGAGCAGGCAGTCTCCAAATATTTTGCCCCGACCTAATGGCTCTGCCTATTTCTTTCGAAGATAGTACTATTGGCTCTCCCACATCCAAACTTACAGCACCTCGTCCCTCACTTGTATACAAATTCGAAGAACTCGCAGTGGCCATCTCGAATTTTGAAAACTAGAAAAAGAACGGAATGAAGTAGAGGAGTTTACCTAGGGAGTTTGATAAAAAAAGAAAAGCCGTCGGAACTCTCAAGTAGGTCACCGAAGTCTCAGAACTTTGCTCGTTGGAAAAATAGAAACAAAACGGGGGTGCAAAGGTTTTGAAGATTTTCGCGAAAGTAAAGTGATAAAATGAGATATTTGAACCTTATATAGGTGTCTCCAAATTCACCCCAACCGTTAGATCATCTCAAGTCACATCTGGACCATCCAAACCTGTAGCTCATCATCACCATTGAAACCAAGAGTTACGTAATCCAATGGCTCAGATGGAGCAGTGTGCCTCACGCACAACCCCAACGCGTCGCCTTGAGCTGATGCAACTGTCGCCATGATTACCATTTATGGCCATGGAAGCATGCCTTGGAAGCAAACAACACCCCCATGATTACCTTGGGAAGACGCGAAAGCTTTCAAATCATTAGCATACAGCCCAAGACTGTCCCGTTAGCATTCACTTCGCCCTAGCTAGGGCTTCGCTTTGCAAAAACTTTCCTCAAAGTTTCCAACAGCATTACTTCGCCCCAGCTAGGGCTTCGCCTTCACAGCAACTTTCCTCAAAGTTGCCCACCTACCACTTCGTCCTCCAGCCAGGACCGCTTCGCAACAACTTTTCTCAAGTTGCCAACGCCTATCACTTCGTCCTCCACCAAGACGTCTTTTCCCTCACACCTATTCGTCTCTTCTACAATGCAAGCACCCTAAAACATGACATGGTGTAACCACATCAAAAAAGTCCTTGTATTATATAAAAACTTAAGTCTGAGGGATTTCTCATAACTTGATACCCTATGGTCAACTAACTTGGAATCATCTGCACAAAACTTATTACATGGGTCATTTTTGTCGCTTGATGGAGAAGAATATGCACATAAGGGAGAGAAAATAATAATATACATGAAAAATGAGCTTCATTTATAAGTCATAATATGCATTATTGGTTTGACTTTCATTAGTAGATGAATAAACTTATTTAACAGGGATATTTAGTATGTCTTTTCTCACAAGTCTTGATCAAACTTATTTAACAGTGATGTTTAGTATGTCTTTCCTCACAAGTCTTGATCACAAGGAATTAATGGCACTTAACACGCATAAGTCACTTATCCAATTTACTCCATTTAGACTTGAACTATGTGAGAAAGTTTACTGATCATTGATTATCCTTGTACATGCTATCAACTGCATTTTTGAGTTATTATATATTGTTGTTACCTTCATCATTTATGACAAAAAGGGGAAGAGACGATGAGATGCATCTTAAATTTAGTTTATTTTATAGTAATGGGGAGACTTATTTTGAATGGGAGATGATACTTTTGAATGCTTAGTTTTTTTTAATGTTTTGGTGTTTTGTGATATTAATGTTTTAGTTGGTGTTTTGATTAATATTAGTATTGCTTCTCAATCTAGCAAGCATATGATAGTCTATTTCAATTATTATATTTCCGGTATCACATGTTTTTACATTTGATATTTTAGTTATTGATTTTTGGGTATCACGTGTTTTTACATTTGGTATTTTAGTTATTGATTTTTGGAAACAGGTTTCAAGAAATGCAAGAGACGGACATTCAGTTTGAGTTTGGGTAGATTAGTTTTGTTTTTACATCCTTGACTTGTATTATATAGTTTTCTCATAGAATGCCAAATGGGGAGATTGTTAGGTTTTTAGTTGTATTGGTAATTCTTTAGACAAAAGGCTTATTGTAAAAGAGTAGAATTGTTACAAAATAGCGTAAACGTCAAGGAGTCTTTTGGAGGGTAGTATAGTCCTTAAAAGAGTCCACAGTGTCAGAAAAGATCACATATGATCAAGAGAATGCAATTAGAAGTCTAAAGAGTATCAAAGAGCTGCACAAGTAATGTTTCAAATTCTCAGTCGTAACTTGAAATGCATTTGTCATATAGAAAACATTGGAATTTGGATAAGGCTATTCCTAAACGAATTTTAGCCATTTGAGTTAGATTTTCAACGCATTTTGAATCACCTCAATCGGATATTGAGAGAGAAAGTTATGATAAAAATACTGACGACTACTCAAATGCTGCTCGTATTGTAAGTTCTTATGTGTATAGTCGAAACTACTAGCTTAATCTTAGAGTTTTTATCCAATTGAATGCTTTCTCTGCTATCAAATCTTGTGTTATTTACTTTTTTAATTATTTATTTTTTACAATTCAACATATAATAATTTGACTTGATTGACTAAACATCTAGGACAATTAAAACGTGACTTGTTGCTTTTAATTGATAAATTTAATTTCGCGCTTAAGTGGATAATCCACTAAAAACCGCTGAACTAGTAACTTTCACTTATTTATCCCCCATTACAGATACAAAATAATAGACGTCTTAGGGTCTTCTTGGGAGTTTCGATGTACCGATTATGAGCATTTTTTAAAGTATCTATTTAAATGTTTATGAGTATATCGGTTTTGATTGATTTTAGTTGCGATTTTTAAAATTGTCCAACTTATGTTTGAGAGTTTATTATTAACAGTTTTGAAATTTTTTTAAAAGAATAAAATTATATATATGTCCCGTAGTAAAATTTTTAGTTTATTGTTTCTTATATGAAATTTATTTCCTCATAAGTGGTATGGGCAATTTTTTTACATATAAGTTAATATTTAATTTAAAAAATTAAATAAAGTTAAATATTTACATAAAAATTTTAAGTTAATAATTTTTACTTATAAGTAAATTTTACAATTATAAGACAAGTATAAGTTTTTTACTTATAAGTAACTTTTTATATTTTATAAGTGAATTTTTTTCTTATTAGTAGTATTTTTATTTTATAAAAGAATTTTTTTACATAAAATTAATTTCTTTACTTATAAATAATTTTTTTAATTAGGAATAAAAGTATAAAATCCCCTGAAAACGTTTTCATTTGCGATATACCCTATACCTATTAAATATTGCAAAAAAAAAAAAAAAAAACCCCCACTTTTTGAAACTTTTTGTGCGAAAAACCCCATACCTTCAAGATTAGTCAGATTTGCCGTTAGAAAGTAAAAAATGTCAAAATTAAAAATGAATAATTGCAATTAACTATCCAAACTTTTTTTTTTATTTTACAAATGAAATCCAATTTTTTTTAATTAGCTGATGTGGCAGTGAAAAAAAATATCGGAACAAATAAAATAGATTGACCATCTCATTTTTCCTCAAAATCTCAAATGATTAATGCTATGGTAACATTCTTGTTGAAATCCCATTTTTGTTAACATTCTTGTTGACATTTTGGTCACCATTTATTTGGCATTTTGGTCACTTTTTATGTCAAATGCTATGTTACCATAACATTACTCTCAAATACTTCAACAAATGTTGCGCAAACAGAGCCCTAAAAGAG
Organism: Fraxinus anomala; assembly: GCA_903798345.1. Lineage (NCBI taxonomy): Eukaryota > Viridiplantae > Streptophyta > Magnoliopsida > Lamiales > Oleaceae > Fraxinus > Fraxinus anomala. Next base: position 9,032 of record CAIGRN010039759.1, read on the forward strand.
AGCTTCCGCCAGCCGTGAATCTTTTCACCATCTCCGGCCATCGGCGAACCACCTACAACAAATTTTTCTCGATTTGTTAACTGGTTAGAGAAAGACAACATAGGTTGCAAGCAATCAGAAAACCATTCGGGCAGACTTAAAAAATTAGCAACCTCATCATCGTCTCCTCGCATCTGCGCCGCAGAATCAGCATCGGAGTCATCATCTCGCAATTAAATTTCATTTGCTGTGATTGAGAGTAAGCTTCAGTTCTTTGACTGCCTTGTTAAAACAACAGCATAAATAATTGAAGAATGATAGCATCAATAATTCCGTTTCACACTCTCACTGGATTCCATTTCCATGTCACTGGAGATAATGTGTAGGCTTAGGGACAAAGGATCCAACTACAACCTTCAAGCATTTTATTTCTCAACTAAGGAATAAATTAATGAAGTATGAAGATGTTAGCAGAAGATGCAGCTACAAGAATGTGGATTCGAATGGAAATCCCGAAAATCTCTAATAATTGTCATTCACAGTCCAAGACAATAAATCATTTTAATTGAAGAAGATAGCTCCTAGCTGGAGGTGGAGAATATGGCCGGGATAGTGTCACCGAATTTTGTCACAGGACCATGGTTCACAGTTGGGAAGGAAGGTCACAGTCGAGAAGTGTGGATAACCAAAAAACCCGACAAAACCAATATCCACGGGGCCCGCCTCGAACGGGGCGGAGACTATCTGCTTAATGAGGTTTTTGGGTCGGGGACGGGGTGGGTAACTTTGTCCCGGGGCGGGATGGTACGGGTAATGGGTACCCCCCCACCCCGCTTATTTTTTATTTTTTAGAATTCAATATTTTGCCCACGTTTGACACCCATTAATTTCTCATTCTCACTCTCTTTTTCATTCTCATTCTTCATTTCAACCACACATTCTCTAAATAAAATAATATTACACATAAATAAAAAACATTTCATCACTTTTCCACCACACATTCTCCCATCAATCACTATTCCAAAATTTCTATTCTTCTCAAAATTAGATTCAAACACACCCTTTAAATGACAAAATTCACGAAATCTCATTAATTCTAATAAAAATAGCATTTAAGATTATCTAAAAAAATATGACAAATAATAAAATCCTTAGTTTACCAAATATATTAGAATAATTTAATTTTTAAAAATATATTATTACCCCACTTTAATGAATGTGGGCAATAAAATGAATTATCATTATTACTTAAAAAAAGAGTAGTAAACGGGACAAGAGCCCCGCCCCGCCCCATTGTCATCCCTATCGAGAAAGAGGGAAAATAGTTGGGTTTTCTAATTTTGGAGGATAATACCACTGTTTAATTTGATTTTGGGGGATATAAAATATTTGGGTTTAATTTGTAAAAACAAAAACAAAAAGTTTGGGTACTTCATTGTAATTATTCCTTTTTTATTTTGGCCATTTTTATTGTTCTAACTGCAAATCTAACGGATCTTGATGGTGGGGTGTTTTTTGCACAAAATGTTTCAAATAGGGAGATTTTCTGTGATTTTCAATATGTTGGAGTATATTGCAAATGGAAACATTTTTAGGGGATTTTCTACTACTAACCTTCTTTATTATTATATAATTTTTCTTATTTTATAATTAATATTTTACCTATAAGTATTTTTTAATTATAATGTAATTTTTTACTTGTAAATAACTTTTTAGTTAATATATTTTTATTTACAAGTTAATTTTGAAGAAAATATGTTGGTTGTAAATAATTATTTTATAAATCGTAAAATTAGAAGAGAATATGAGAAATGGTCAAAACCCGCCGATTAGGTTGTGAGATGGATTTATATTCACCTAATAATCTAATATTTTACTATGTTACCTAAGTGGTAAGAAGTATTTATGAATCCTCAAGTAATTGTAAAAACACTAAGATCCTATATCCCTTTACATTCTTCCATATTAATATTATTTTTATAATTTGACTATATTTATTTGAATTTGAAGATCAATATTCCGATCATGTTCAATAATCTCTTCAGAGTAGAATCAAATATATTCTCACATATAAGCATGTAATAACCCTATTTCGAATGTGAAGACATAAAATGCCTTAAATCGAAAAACGTTTATTTGAATCATACAAAGCTCCCTAATGTTTTTAGATTGCTAGTTGTGCTAAATTTCTATTCTTTCTCCTAGGGGTGGAGCCTTGGACTTTTGGGCCCATCCCAAATGCCATTTTATTTTTTTATTTTTAAAACGTGGAAAATCAAATATGGGAGGCCCAAGAGAAGAAAACACGCCACAATTACACACACAACCCATGATCAAAGAAGAAACACACGCAAAGCAGAAAGGGAAAATTAGGCCCAGTACGGCCCAAAAGCAAAAAAAATTAAATAATACGCTTTTGAACTAATTAAACAATTAAAAACGTAATTAATATGTTTAAAAGCCCCAAAACCCAAAACATAAAGAGTGAAAACCAGTTGATGTTTCTTCAACTTTTTCCCATTTTCATTATCATAATAGGATGGTGGAGCTCACCCGACAGCACCGTGATGCAAGGGCAGCGCCATCACTACCATTTCAGAGCTGTATCAAAACCCTTCATTTGCCATCAAATTTCTGTGTGTTGTTTCAATTATAAAGGGCGGCCACCACCACCAACATTCTCATACGACAGATCCATTTGTGCTCGACAATCACTTGTAAAATCGAAATACTCAGACTCATCATCGGCCAAATCCACCTAGAGTGCAGTCATTGCTTTCACTAAACAAGCCCATACATGTGTACATATAACAGTGAAGCCGATGCATTTTTAACATTATCATTATTATATTGTTAAGGTTTTCAACTTTGTTTCTCTTTGGGCTCTGCTTTTTCTTGGGATTTGAAGTTAGTGTTGTCACCACTTTTATGATTTACATTTTCCATAGTATATACACACGTATTCTCTTTTTCACACACATACACACGCACGCACATCACCCAGCATTGTTCTTAAATCTTAGGTAGTGTTGGAACTTTAGGTCTTCAAAATTTTATAGAAGGGGAAATTACCAGTATTGAACACTAAATGTGATTAAATACAAAGTGCTTCTTGATGGAAGCAAGCGATTAAATTTACAAGGTGGATAAAAGCCAGTATTACTTATATGCATGTGTTCTTTTGTTCCATTGTAACAAAGACGGTTGAATTGATATTTAGGCATAACCTCTTGTCTCAGTAGGCCATAGAAAAATCTCTAGAATTTTCACAATAGTATCACTCTTGGTTCTGTTACATGTGTATGAAGTGTTGATGATCTGTCTCAATGGAGGTAATGGGCTTTGTTCAATTTTGGGAAGATACTGGCATTAACTTCAGGTCATGCAATTATGACAATTACTTGTCATAAGATAGAATAATTGAAGAATGATTTGCAAATGGGAACACATAGGAGTAATACATATTGTTTATGTAAGAATAATCCATAGTTGTTCCAAAAAAATTATATTAGAAAATTGCAATGTCATATTTGCCATGTTTAGTTGTAAATGACATTGACTTGTGATATGATTTGTTGTTGGAAAACTTTAGAATTTCAACATGGTGATTAAAGTGTCAATAACTCCATGTTAGGCACGATGATTCTTGAATGTCTAAGGAATCATCATTTTTTACCTATTCCTAGTAGAGTTACAAATTTCAATAAGATCCTATTTTTATTTTTCTTCAAAATTAGGTATGGATGTATATTGGAACTTTGGGTCTTCAAAATTTTATTGAAGGGGAGATTACTAGTATCGTTCTTAGGTAAAAAGCAAGGTCTGACTTTTATTTTTCTTTGGAGCATTTGTTAGGTTATTAGTTATGCTTACTAAATGGATTTGTCAAAAAAAAATTGTCATTTCCAACTTATAGGTTGTTATGTTCTTAAAATAAAGTTATATTCTATGTTTAATTAATACAATTGAAGCATAATAAAAAAAATAAAAATAAAAAATTAACCATCCCTTGAATCTATTTTAAAGTTCTAATTTGTATAACACTTTTTTCTATTTTGGTCTCGTTAACACTTGACCATTTTTTCAAGTGGGTAGAATATCACATTTTAAAATTTTTATCACTTTTTTGAGTATTTATCATTTTTTTTAGTATTTGTCACTTTTTTAAAAATTTATGTCACTTCTTTTAATGTTTGTCACTTTTAACAATGTTTGTCACTTTTTTTTTCGTCACTTTTTTAGTGATTGTTACTTTTAAAAATTTTATGCCACTTTTTTTTTTATTATGTTACATTTTTTTTAGTTTTTATTACTTTTTTTGAATGACAAACATCACTTTTTAATAAAAGTGACATTGTATGTTACTTTTTAATAAAAAAAGTGATACTCAACTTTAGAAATTGACGTTTAATATTTAATAGGTAGATTGTATTCTGGTCAATACTTAACTTGACCATTTTCTCAAGTTGATAGGTTTTGTGTAAAAAGTAACACTGTCACTTTTTTGTCAATTTTTTGAATTTCTGTCATTTTTTGAGTGTTTGTTACTTTTTTTTTTTTTAATTTCTATCACTTTTTTAGTGTTTTTGTTACTCTTTTAATTTTCTGTCACATTTTTTTATTATTTGACACTTAACTTTACAGAGTATTTTTATACTTCCAAAATACTTTTCATATGATATTTCAAAAGATATCTAATTTTAAGAGTATTTTTGTAAGTTGCCCAAGAAGAAAACACGCCACAATCCACATTATATCGAACTCGTGAACGGCGAATCCATGGCAATATGCTTGTTTTGAGCCGGCCGACTCCAAAGCCCATTTCGTCCCGCCACAGGGCAGCCATAGTACCGCACCTCAGGCCGCACATCTGATATAGTTTAGGAAATTCTTCATTTAGGAGCATTTTTTATTTTTCTAGGGTTCAATTTCGAATACGGGTATAATGAGACATTGTTGTGAATTTGTTTAATTGAAATGTTCCGGATGTCTAATTGGAAACATGGGTAAATTTTTTAGAGTATTTAATATTCTTCAATTGATGTTCTTTAAGACTTCAATTGACAGCCTACATGATTCGTCTTTTGCCAATTTACTTGATGTTGTGCGTTAAATTTGATGGTTTTTATTTCTTTCATACATTCATTCATTTTGCGGTCATTAATTTCAACTGATTTTTCTTGCGTCATTTGGTATAATGGTTACATTTAACTTGATTGGGATTAAGTTGAAAGCATTATTAATAGCGTTAAATATTAAAAATCCAGTTATCAAATGAAACAGATCATTCAAAGAAAATCGGATATAGAAAATGTTGATGGAGAGATATCAAATAAAGTGGAATTTGATGTTACACAACTTCTCGCTGATCTTAGACTAAGGATACCAATTTTTTATTATAATACTAACATCCAAGATCAACTTTGAAGACAATATATGATAAAAGGCCCTTGTCAGCCTCAAGATCGTGAATTTTCAAAACGATTGTTAGAATACGACCCAAATTCCATTTTGAATAGGTTTGGGGGTGAAATTTCATCAATGATTAAGAGTTTGATTGGGAAAATGACTTTGAAATGGATGAAAGAGGCATTTGGAGTGCTTTGGAATGGATGAAAAACTCTCTCACTTAAGGCTGCAATTGATAAGGTCTTTTCTATATATAACTTGAGCATGTCTAGATTGAGAGGACACGATTATAATGGGGCAAGTAACATGTAACGTAAATTTAATGGTCTCAAAGTACTTATTTTAAATGAAAACTCATGTGCCTTTTATATTTATTGTTTTGCTCATCAAGTCTAACTATCTCTTGTAGTTGTGGCAAAGAAGAATATTTCCAATACTAATTTCTTTTGTAATATTGATTTATATTTTTATAATTATTAAATTAATGGCAAAAAACTCAAAGTTCGGCGATGATTAAATTATGCCCATATTAAATAATACTCGTGGATCCGCCCTTTCTTTCTCCAAATATCAATAAAAATCGTACATCTAATCAATTAATCAAAAAGTATTAAACTTCTACCAATCATTCAAACCAAACAAATATCTAATACCAAAATATAAAATTTAATATAAAGACTTCAAAACATAGGGTTCAATGTTATCTTAGCATATATACAACTAGAGCATCATATAAGTTCAATAACACCAACTAAATAAATACAACATTACCGGGAATTGAAGATTAGGAAGAAAGATGAAAAATAGTTTTTAATCTTGAATTCCTTTAATGGTTCTTGATTTGGTATTTTGCAACAAAACTTCTATAAAGTTTGAATGAATCTCTCAATTTTGCACCCAATGGCTCCTTCTCTCTCTGTGAAATATTTATTTTTATATAGAAGAGCCTAATTGATTCCTTCCCTTTGAATTGTAGATAAAAATTTGTATTTACAGGACAAGAATTGGGTCAAATTTCTTTCACTCATTGCTTAAGGTTGAATCAAAGTAAGAAACAAAATAATTTTTATCCATGTAAATATGCTATCGCATGGTACAAATCCTTTCTATCGAATGATTATAAAACAAAACATTTTGGTCATTGATATTTACTCCTTGCTAAACATCAATTTTGATGCCATAGATCGTCCTGAACACTAGTAATGAATAGGGTTTAATTACTCAAAAATTAGATTCGCACAACATTGTATGTAATATTTTCTACATGCCACGGCTAACCCACTGCCTTTTATTTATTTTTTGGGACAAGTAATATAGATCAAACCCCTAGTGTACGTAAACTACCTAGGTTCCACTTGTTAGCCAAAACCATGTCATACAAGTACTAAACAAGGACATAATCAACACATACTTAAATAGTTCCCAATACCGGATCAATTCCCCTAAAACTAAATCTTTTACTAGAAACAGTGGTTGCGTTTTAACATATTCTATGAATGTATCCATTCCAAAAATGCATATTGATCATATAACTATTTTGCTCATATCATAATAATCTCACATGATTAATTATCAAACTAGCAGAAAAAGTTCCATCACCTAATCACAAATCATAAATAATAAATAATTCCATATACTCATCAATTAGTCAACAAGACTATCAAACTCATAAGTTAAGCACACATAACATAAAAAATAACTTAATTTTTTTCAATTACCTGACAAGTCTATCCAATTTTTATTTTTATTTTTAAATAATTTTTATGATTAATCACAAAAACAAGCAAGCATACAAATAACATTAGATAATTACTTTCAAATACAAAAACAAGCAAGTATGCAAAGAAAGGTTTCATCATCTAATCACAAATCACAAATTATAAATAATTTCAAATGCTAATCAATTACTCGGAAATGTTATCTAACCATTATTGGACATAAGATTTGAAAAAAGAAGGAAAAATCGGTGAAAGTGATATTTTCAAAGTTCGGGAGACAATTCCAAATATTGAATTGTTGAATCGAACAACAAAATAAGGACTAAAGAGTATATGGGATCAAAAAGTTAATGGAATAAAATTGCACGAAAATGACTAAATCATACCAAGAGAAAGTTCAGGGATCAACATGCAGTTGGTCCCAAACCACAGCACATCCATGCACATGGAAGAGCTTGATTTCCAGCAAAAGCATCCAAACTTGCCCTTCCATGCGTAGGCAATAGGGACTACCATGTGCACGCATGGTAGTATTTCTGGCAGACGGGGCCAATTTTCCTTTTTTGATGAAACTCTTTTGGAATCCAAATTAGACGAATTTCTTGATCTAATTTCGTCGCTAGTGAGTACAAGAAACGGCTAAATATTATGGGATCTCTTTCTAGTTTCTCATACCACATCATATCACAAAATCATTCAAGAACAAGAGGCAAATTCACATATTTTGGAGAGAAGATCAAACCTAGAAAAGAGTTAAAAGCTAGTTACATCAAGAACTTGAAGATCAATATTTATTGTATTCATTCATGTTCCGAGTAACATCTTCTTATTATTTTTCTTGTAATATTAGAAATCATGCTAGGTTAGATTATTGCTTGTATTGAACGAAGATGAAACCTATGTTCTCTTATTTTTAATTCGAATACTAGTAATTAGTATATTCTTGATTTTCTTGATTGATATTGTATGCTTTGTTGTATTACTTGATCGATTGACCAGTAATTAGATAATTACTTACTTATTATAGTGTTGGGAGGTTCAAAATAGATTAGAACTTTGCAATTTCAACACACGGAGCAATAAATATTAAGAATAACGTGTATAACTTGTGCAGTCATCTAGATAATCGTGTAATTGGGATTATCGATTGTCGAAAATACATAAATATCACTAACCACATAAGCTTAGAATTAAAAATAGGATAAAAATAAGTGGATTAATAAATTCAATACATTCATTCATTCCATAATTCTTAAAAACAAGCTTTTACATAATCAGTAGGATATGTTAGAATAAATAACTAATCCTCTTTTTTGTTCTACAACATTCGAATTTGGTTACGAATTCATAGATTTCAATTTAAAGTTTTTCCTCGTGTGATGATATTTTTTACTCCTTACATTATTACTTATCAACGATCTCGTACGCTTGTTATTTTTTTACGAATAGCTATCTAAATTTTTCGTTTTTTATTTTTATAATTAATCACACAAACAAGCAAGTATACAAATAATCTCCTCAATGTGTACAAAAAATACGTTTAAGAAAGGTTAGCAATACTCGTTGTATATTAATGAAACTTTCCTTAGAATACCATAAATTTGACAATAAGTGTCCAAGTACTAAATACACTCCTAACTCACTACATTAAATACAATTCATAAAGTCATAATAAATAAAATGATAAGAAAATTGGGTTACTTCAAATAAATGTTTGTTTATAGTCCTAACTCGACTATCTGCAATGATGTTTAATGGCACTTTGAATAGGATTTTTGACGTCTTGCTTAAGTTACGTTAATTGACTTTGCACCACTCTTCATTCTTTCTCTAAACCTCAGCCTTACCCCTTTGATCGTAATAAGAATCGCCTATTCCACCCAATTCAAACTCAACATGAACACTTCAATCTTCTCGTGAGCCTTACAATTATTGAGCAATCAATGAAGTTAGAGGATTGTGTTAATTCCATCTTCATTAAATGCTACTTGTTCGTTTGGTTCCGCTCTCATTAATTTTTCATGCTCTTCATGTTCTTTTTCTTTAGTTGTTGTCTTCTCGTGTTGAATGGACTATTTTCTATCCAAAGCATCGGGAAATTGCACAATGAGCTCCTCATCATATTCGTTCACATCATGTTTGGTGAATATCGTAAGATTCGATTGCCATATTAAATCCAATGGCAAGTCATCTAATATTATTGGAAGAATTGACACATTGGGTTATGAATTCTTTTGTAGAGCGTGTGTTATGACTGTGAAGAAAAATCATTTTGGATAATATAAGGAAAAAAATTGGAAATTCTTATAGGCTAATAGAGAAGATAGTTTCAGGTAGAGTTGTCGTGTTATCACACAGAGAGACTTTTACTATTCCTAAAGATTATGAGGTGGCCAAGACAGGTTTGTTGCTAGTTACAAGAAGAATTAAGATTGAAGTTCAAATATGTCGAAACATAGAATGAGGTTCAACGAATCTTTAAATTTGGTTCATGCTACGAGAATTTATCAAGGAATTGTAGCACCTACCAGTACAGGGGTACACAGATGGGTATCTAGCCGTGCCGTAAAATGAAGAATTTAAGTCGAGGTAAAGATCGTCCATGACTCAAATATATATATAATTAAGTTGAGGGAGCAATAGGAAAATTTT
>CAIGRN010039774.1:0-26480 GCA_903798345.1 Fraxinus anomala
TTATCAAAAGAACTATCAAATGTCGTTATTTTAGGTCCTTAATAAGTGTAAAAATTTCACTTATCACGTGACGTGGTGTGGTGGAGGTAGAGGTGATAGTGATGGTGGTTTTGAGAATGTGGTGGTACGTTGGAGGCGGTGGCGGTGTCGTCGGGATGGAGTGAGGCGAGGGAGATGAAAGAAATTTGTGATAAATTAATTGGCTGATTATGACTAATTAATTTGATAATTTGTGATCGGTAAATAAGTTATGATCAATTAATTTGTGATCGAGAAATAAGTTGTTAACAATTAAGTTTGGTAGACAAATAATTTGTGATCAATTAATTTGATGATTCGTGTCTGATAAATAAGTTGTGATATATAAAAACGTGCTATTTGTAACTAATTGTGAATCACATTTTGTGTCTTTGTAACATGACATTATGTGATTGAAACAATAAATTGTATGTTAATGTGGCATTAACTTATTTTTAATTAATAACACCTGATTCTTGAAAGAATTTTACAAGTTTGTCAAGTTCGAAAACATGTCTTTAAAGGTTGATAGTTCATATTTTTTTCATCTTAAAAAATAATTTTACTTAAAAATCTGAACTAAAACGTACAATTATATTCTTGTGGCCTGTGTAAAAAGGCAAGTTGGCCAACGTGTTTGATTAACTTACACCTTGTTTGATGCTCATTTTTTTCAAAATATATTTTTTTCTCCCTTCTTTTCAATCATATATTTTTCAATAAAATGATATTACATGTATCATAAAATTTTTTCCTCATTTTTAACTACTCATTCTCCAATAATCTATTATTCCAAAATGCATTTTATCTAAAAAAAAAAAGGCTCAAACATGCCCTTAAAAAAAGTAAAATTTATTTTAAGTAAATTTTTATCTCAAAACATGTTTATACTACTTTTTTTCGAAACATTTTACCTGTAGGTTAACCATGTCAATTGTCACTAAAATTCTGAGTAATTATGCTAATGATATTGTATTTATTTTTTTAAGGTAGTACTCACTCAAATTTCTAATTATTACACAAATAATCACTTGATTAAAAAATTACATTAGATCTTACATGACACCGATAAATATCAACGTGTCACAAAATAGTGTTTTTTATTACATCGTCTATAAAAGTCGTTAAAATAGAATCGGTTTACCATATGATTTAAGTCCAAAAATCTGAACGAATGTATTTAATTCTCAATTCCTAACTCATAATAAATAACATGTTTGGTGATACGTTGATACCTAATGATGTTATGTAACATGCTCATTAATGTTCAAGTTAAAACCTTGAAATATTATTAGGTTGAGAAAATAATTTCAATAATTAGTGTAGTTACTCAAAAATTCTGATATCATTAGCATAATAAATTCTTTTACTTAACTTTGATCGATACAAATTTAGCTCTTTTTTGGCATGAATTAAAATTTTAATCTAATTTAAAATAAATAATTAATTTTAATCACATATTTCATCGAATTTACTTTTTAATCGGATATTCTATTAACTTTTATGTTGTTTTTACTTATAAGTTGACCTTTTGGGCTTAGCTTAAGATATCTTGACCATCCGAGGTGGCACCGCAGAAGATATGAAAGGACCTCACAAAAGTCACTAACAAAAAAAGAAAAAAACAAGACAAAATGTGTAAACCAGAGCAGCCACGAATTAAGCACAGGAATTCCCAAGAATTTACACATGGCAACGTTTGGGAGGCGACCTCAGATTGCGCACAACATCAACCTCATATCAACAAAACAAAAATCTCTCACTAAAATGTTTCACAACTTTCTCTCCCCCCTTCTTTTTCTCTCTTCCCCAGAGCCTCTGTCAATTTTGAAACGACAACCCTTCTTCGGCCATGTCTGCCATTGCTACTGCTGCTGCGCTTTCTATTCCTACCTCTCTGTGTCGTTCATCAAAGTTCAACGCCAAAAAGGTGATTTTTTTTTGTGGGGATATAGGAATTTTGGTTGAGGTTTTGTATTTTTAAACTTAGTTGGTAAATCTTGATCTTTATTTTAGTGTAGTTAGAAGGGATTTTTCTTTTCTGGTTTAGTTGATATGATGTAGTTTGTAGGTTTTGATGAAATACACTGGCGGTGGCATGTTTGGTTGGGTGTTTTGGATTGTGATAATAGGGAAGAAAAATGAGTTAAAATCTTGTTTATTATACTTTTAGATTTGAGTCACTGACTCACTGAGTAGTGTGTACCATAAATGCACCACTTGTTTCTTGCTTAAATTAATATGGATTTTATGCTGCTTAACTGTAATTATTGTTAAGTTATTTTTCTGTAATAAATTTTGAACTTAATAGCGGGAATCTTGCCTTTCATTCAGTGTATTTACAAGGGTATTTGTCTTTTCCAGTTTAGTTGATCTGATAGTTTGTAGACTTCCTTGATTAATAGAAATTAAGTTTTAATGAAATACACAGGTACTTGCTACAAAAGTTTTGGCAATTTCTGTATATTCCATCAATTAGTATATATTTTTGGATTTATCCGCTGATGAAAATTAGTATATATTTTTCGAGCTCTGTGTAGAAAGATTCAGTCTCCTTAAATTTCAATTAATCATATTGTAGTTGATTTGTACATGGTCAGTTGTAGTGAAGGATGTTGTAGATTTAGCAACGAATCAAACAAAGTGATGAAAAAATGATTTATGCAGTCGACCTTAAATTTATGCAGAACCTATAGCCAATATATCTGTAAGGGACGTTCAGTACAACATACAACTTCATTTTCCTCTTTAACCTGTTCGACTGTGGTATAATTAACCATATCAAACATCCTATTGCCGTATTAGCATGCAGCATTTAATACTTCGCTGAATCATGGTGCATTTTGGACGCAGGGTGTCAAGGGAGGCTTTGCAGTGTCAGCTATCATTGGGGAGGAAGGTGATTTGGTTGACAGGAAAAACCTATGGATGACCATTTTTGAAGTAGAAGATCCGAGGTCTAAAGTTCCTCAATGTAAAGGGAAGTTCTTGGACGTGAATCAAGCTTTAGAAGTGGCTAGATATGATATACAGTACTGTGATTGGAAGGCTCGGCAAGATGTTCTTACAATCATGCTTTTGCATGAAAAGGTTGATCAACTATATTATGCTTTACTTTGTTATAAACTTATAAGTCAATCAGCTGCATCTTGATGTACTTTTTCTATGTCAATTCAGTTGATGAAGAACCGTTTCTCTAATTCTCTACACCCCATTCAATTTCAATGTTTTCATGTTTTATATTAACACAGGTTGTGGAAGTATTGAACCCTCTTGCCCGTGAATACAAATCGATTGGTACTCTGAAGAAGGAACTTGCAGAGTTGCAAGAAGAGCTGGCAGTAGCTCATAATCAGGTAGGTTGTGCACTAGCTCTTTATATTAGACTAATATAATGACAATTAAGGGCTTTTTCCTTGTTAAGGGCTCATATGGCAAGACTTCTATTTTTGTAGAAAGGATTCATGAGGAGTCGCATTTTGCCAGCTTTCTCTTAAAGATCTTCTAACCATATAAATACTGATAGAAAATTATTTAGACAAGTCCAAAAGTAGATTCTTAGTCTTAGAAGAAGCTTTTAACTTCTAAAAATTCTTCCAAGCAGGCCATAAGCACATGCTTGAGGCCAGGAATACAATATAGAAGATCTAGTTGAATGATAGAAGAATCCATGGATTTGTAAAGAATCTATAGTTGTTTGGTATAAGAGTCAAAACTATGTCTGTCAAAGCATTATTTTGCTATTTTTTTAATACTTTGGCTCTAAGAGTCTCGTTGTAGGATACTTGCGCAAAGTATGACCTGTTAGCCCATAAATACCAAGACGAAGTGGCTCTTGTCATCTTTGTCTCATAGATTATTTCAATGGTTGCCCGAGTTTCTCTGCCTTGTTCCATGCATCAGCTATTCTAACAGTTCCATTAGACATCTCTTTGGGAAGTCTCGGCTCTAAATGATGTCACTCCATTATCTTCTTTCATGTCATGGTGTACAGAGAATGCACACCCTTAGTTGTTCCTTTTTGTTAAAAACACGATAATCCACTTAATGCCATAAAGGTCTTTCATAGTTTGAACTATGTCTGATTCCTAAACACGTACAGGTACATATTTCAGAAGCAAGGATTGGCACTGCTTTGGACAAGCTAGCTTACATGGAAACTTTGGTTAATGATAGGCTATTGCAAGACAGAAACACGATGGAATCTAACGTGTCAACCCCTACCCTGAGCACTTCTACAGAATCTCTTGACACTGTCAAGACCAGGCAGCCGAGAAGGAGCCTCAATGTTTCCGGTCCTGTCCAATCTTACAATGCCCGTTTGAAAAATTTTTGGTACCCTGTTGCTTTTTCTGCAGATCTGAAGGATGGCACCATGGCAAGTGTATTTGATAGAAACTTGTACTTCCTTCTTTATACTCCTTGATGTGCACCATATAGGTTACTTACATTCATACACAAAACAAAGTAGTAATCAGCAGTTGGATACATATTTTGTGTATTAGTGCTTGTAAGTTGTGTGTCCTATGGAATGTGTCGATAATAAGTTTGTTATAGGTCCAAAATGTGTGAATAAAAATAGAGTTTGACCAGCTTATATTCAATTATAAAGTTTTCCAAACATGCACTTAGTCAAGATATCTTGTAAACCTGAATTATGAGCCCAACCTGGTGTCATGTTTGCACAGATTTCCAACGGGGGAAAAATCTTAACACTCTTGGTATCTTGGCCTATTGATTCTTTTCTTTGTCTGTGGACACAGGCTGTTTTGGTCCGAACAATTCCAACTTGTTCATATTTACTTTCTTGCTTTTCGCTTCTTCTCTTTTTCTTTCCTCGTAGATTATGGTTTATTGGGACTATGTTCTACTGAAATGCCAATTTTAGGACATCCTAGTTGTCAGTTTGGCAGGCTGGAATCTAGTTTAGTTTTAGTGCATGTTTGGCATGCATACAGTAATATGGAAAGATTTTACCTTCATCCCGACGGTACTATTCAGTCTACTTTACCAAACATACCATTATAGCTTTGTTCTTCCCTTTTATTTTGTTATTTTCTTAATGATAATAGCTTCGAAAAATTTCACAGGTTCCAATAGATTGCTTTGAGGAACCTTGGGTCATCTTTCGTGGGAAGGATGGAAAACCTGGATGTGTCCAAAACACTTGCGCTCACCGGGCCTGCCCACTTCATCTGGGTTCAGTAAACGAGGGTCGCATCCAGTGTCCTTATCATGGTTAGATATGGATAGCTCAATTAACGTTTTACATAATTTATTCATAGCTGATACGATGACACTGATTCTTTTCACATAAAAAATCACTGATGTCAGGATGGGAATACTCGACTGATGGAAAATGTGAAAAAATGCCATCGACTAGATTACTTAACATAAAAATCAGAGCATTACCATGCCTTGAGCAGGAGGGAATGATATGGATTTGGCCTGGCGATGATCCACCTACAGCTAACCTTCCTTCTTTACTACCTCCTTCAGGATTTCAAATACATGCTGAGGTATGTAGTAGTACCTGCAGTCGATTATCTTGTCAAACTATTTGTTATGGTTAAACCTTAATATGAGAGCGAAAATAAATGAAAAAGAAATATCAAATGAACAAGAAAACACAGAATTACAGTGACTCACCCTCAATGCAGATTGTGATGGAACTTCCCGTAGAACATGGACTACTACTGGACAACCTTTTGGATCTTGCACATGCTCCCTTTACTCACACTTCGACATTTGCTAAGGGATGGAGTGTTCCCAGGTTGGATCCAGCCATTACTTTTAGTACCATTGCTCAACCACTAAATATAATTTTGTTTCATACAGAAAAAATTGCTTCTAGCATCATATTATTTTGGGAATTTTTTTTGAAAGACCTTTTTATAAGCTCAAGATGAAAAATGGCTTTCTTTTAAGTTTTCTGTCCAAGTAATCTTTCTTATTTAGTTCAAAACATGTCACTTTTACCATTATTATAAATAGCCTTCTAGTGAAAGAGTTGCCTCCACTTGACCCTTGGTGGAGTGCAATACTTTACTATCGACCTTTAGTCGAGTGGACGAGGTGTAACACAAGCTCTACCTTCTCTTCTTATTTGTCTTGTACATACAAAACATCAGAGTTCGAACTCCAAAATCAATTTCTTACTTTCACTCCCTTCCAAAATTATGCCAGTTATTATTACACATGATCAAGAAGCTAAAATGAATGGAGAAATTTGTGCATTAGTAGGCTCTTTTTCATGTTCACATACTAGACTCAAGAATTTATCAAAAAATTACTATAAGATATTATTTTAACGCCAAAAATCCAAATTAAATGAACCCATCTTATTGCAACACAAAGAGAACTTACCCCATCTTATTGCAACACAAAGAGAACTTACACATTCTTTGATATTTTTATTTGAATCCTCAGCTTAGTGAAATTTTTGACTCCTGCGTCCGGTCTGCAAGGATACTGGGATCCCTATCCAATAGATATGGAATTTAGACCACCTTGTATGGTATTATCAACAATTGGAATCTCAAAACCTGGGAAATTAGAAGGGCAAAATACTAAAGAGTGTTCAACACATCTTCACCAACTCCATGTTTGCTTACCTTCGTCGAGACAGAAGACTAGGCTATTGTACAGAATGTCGCTAGACTTTGCCCCTGTATTGAAGCACGTTCCTTTCATTCAGTACCTGTGGAGACATTTCGCTGAAAAGGTAAAGTTTTTGTACGTTTTAGGAAAAATTCACTTATATTACAAGTAACTCTTACTTTACTATCAAGTCATTGGAATTTCTGTCTTGCATCCATTAGTCGCTGAGAACTTTCTCCTCATTTCACAATATAAATCATGCCATTTACTCTTGGATCAATAAATTCCGTCTTGTATGTTTCTATACTCTATCTTCTAGTCGAATTCTTGATGTCAAATCCATATCAACAGGTTTTGAACGAGGATCTACGGCTTGTTCTTGGCCAGCAGGAGCGCATGCTCAATGGTGCAAATGTCTGGAATTGGCCAGTGTCCTACGATAAGCTGGGAGTAAGATACAGGCTATGGAGAGATGCAGTTGAGCAAGGATCTAAAAGATTACCCTTCGAGCAATCAGCATAAAAATTGTTTCACTGAGTAGATTTGTTAGTTCTTCTATTGCTCCTCACACATCTTGTTAGTTCTTCTATTGCTCCTTCTCACAACATCAGCTCCTTTGCATTTCTGATCCGTGATTCAGAATTCCTTCGTCTAGTAAGTTATGACTGGAGATTCTGGAGAACTTCGATTGACCCAAGTCGAAGAAAGATGTTCTCCACATATACCCCTTGTAAAAAGAGGACTGTACACTCCTATTTTTTTGTCATTTTTTGTGTACAGTTTTGAAACAAAGTCACCCTCCTGCCCCTCCTTAATTCCCGTTATCCTTGCTGAAGGCGCAAGGGTCATTTTCATCTTTTACATCGTCACCAAAATGTATGACATTGTAGCTTAACGTTTGAATCTGATAACTGAGACTGGGCATCTTCTGTGTTCAGTGCTTATTCATGTAAAAAAATGGCACTTCATCTAACGAGCTCAATTCAAAATTATGTATTTGCGTAAATATTTTTTTACATACCCGAGCTTTCATATTATACCACAAGCGTACTCAACAACTGTACATTTCATAAAACTCTTAACTCTAGTACATCAGTACTACATATTTATCTATAATATATATTGGTTAGGGTTGTGCTATGGGTACACTTAGGGTATCCATAATGGACATGCCTGTTGCTGTCAGGAGGAAAAACCCTTGGTTCGGTGATTCATGCTGGTTTCCAAACTGTGAGCACTTCATGAAACATCTCGACCATTAGTTCTCTGTCTGCCTGTCTGAAGAAATCACTCATTTCATCTCGAACATCATAAATCTTGCCAAAATGGAACAAGTACGTCAAGCATCCTCGTTTCAGTTTGTTGAGCTGGTAAAGCCAAGCCTCTTGCAACCTCTCAAGGACATTTCCCGAGTTGATATCTTCTAGAAGACTTTCCTCACAAGCATCCTTCAAATCTACAATGTCGTACTTGTTTGCCGCACCCAGCAATGCTAATCGGTGCTTCCAGAAATCTTCTTGTTTTATAGTTCCATACAAGGAACTGAGAAGGGCCATGCACGACTCTGTTGACATATCTTCTATGTCAATTGTCGAGGATTCTTTCTCCTTGATGTTGTGCAAGAACATGCTGTGGAACACTGGAGAGCTTGCAGAAAGAATTGCCTTGTGGGCTCGTAGTGTTCCATCAGCCGTGTTAATGGTGACATCAGCATGAATAGACTCGTCAAGCATGCGAGAGAGGCATCTGAGACTGCTTTGAGTTGCTAGATATTGCATCATACCATCACTCGGCCATATTGAACTGCCTTCTCCACCCTAAAGTTTAAGAGTAAGAGAGAACTGTGTTTTAAGAATAGAAGGATATGCATCTCAAAGAGAACTATTTTAACATATTTGCTATTATAGACTAGATATTACTAGATAGTGTGAAAGAAGTTAAATTTTTGTTCGTTGTATTGTCCAATCTTGTCAATACTGTGCAACAAACATTGCCTTAGTGATGTTCATTCTTTCTTTTAGACTTTTGTGTAAAATCTAAAATGACCTACAAATCGGTCTTCAGTTGAGGAAGGCAGCTTAGAGGCGAAGCACACTAGGCTGCTAAGATTCATTTGCACAACATTGCCAAAATAAATACAAAAATCCACCCACCAAGGGATAAAGCACAACATAAAATTAATATGCTATTTAAGTTCTAACTTACAAGAAAATTTAAGAAAAACTCACATTTAGAGGGTAGATTTTCAGGTCCAGGAACTCCACGTCAATGACGAATCGACCATGAAAGGTAGTCTCAACAGGCCAGGCGAAGTCATCACTCGTTCGAAGTAGCCTCTCATGAACTACAGCAAAAGGCTACATGAATTGCTAGATCATTTTCATGTATAGCAGCAAGATAATGCACATATCTATCACCTTAAGTTTGTATATTTTTAGCATGTTCGGTATAGTGAATTAGACACCGTTGACTAGTAACAAAGATGAAAAAAAAAAAAGTTGAAACTTTGTACATTGGACATGAGAATAACCACAAGACAACAGCTTTCTAAGTTTAAAAGTTACAATTAATGATGGATTGTGCTTTTAAATATTTCGTAAAGCTAAGTCATTTTATTTAAGTCTGTATAGTTGATTTACCAGATCAAGTACGTTTAGCATCCTACAGCAGAGGAAATAAGCAGCTAACTGAATCATGTGTAACCCTGTTATTCGTATCCATATATACTACAGATGCACAGTAGCATTATACATAGTTCGTTATCCAGGCAATGTTATCTACTTATCTTCACTTTTAAAGTCAAAACAATTTATGCAATGTGTTAAAAATACATTATCTGAATAAGATGACACTTTGTAACTTGCAATTTTTCATATGCTATTTACTATATAGATGTACTTACTTGAAAAGACAAGGATAATATACATAATAAGAAATGGCCAAACTTATTCAAATTTTTAATAACCAACCTTATATTTTCCAAAATATCCTTTACCTATCTTCTTCCCCACCCCCACCCCCGGGGCAGCCCCTGCAAGAGGGACCCACACTCCAACGGTGTTGATTTGTCAAAAATGTGGTTGTTTAACTTAGTGTCAATTTTGACAAAAATAAGACCATTTATAATGAAGATATTTAAACAAAAGAATTAAAACCTTAGGCCATGTTTCACTTTGCACATTGTAGGCGTTTCAAAAAATTCCTTATTATACATTGGTGCAGAGAACAATCAGTTTGCCTATGAAACATGAACCCTATTTGGATGAACAGAAATAAGCATAAATGTTTGCCTAATCTTTAAGTTCACTTTTAAGTTTGTTTTACGGTACGCAATTTTCTTTATTTGTGAAAGTTAGGAATAACTAATTGTTACTTTTAAGAAAAGTATTTTTTTTTTTTTCAGTGTACAACTACAGCAAATTCATTATTGAGCACAAATTGAATTAAGCAATAATAGACTGTAATAACAACAGGAGCAGTAAAATAATCATTAATTATTCATACTCGGAGATATATACGGTCTTCGATTGGAACCGGAGGTGGTGACACGTAAGACGAACCGCGTCAACGGCGGCTGCTCCTTCGACAGCCGGGAAGGCTCCGGGAAAAGCTTTATGTACATGTACCGATTCTTCTCCACTGATAATTGCCTAGCATATCACAAAAAACACTTCAAAATTCATCATCATCATCATAATGATAATACACACATATTACACATATACCAGTTCCAAATGCCGATTTTGAACGGGTCGGATCTTCTGTAAGTGGTGGTTGGCCCAAAATTCTCGATCTTCCATTGAGCTAGTCTTGAAATAGTCTCCACCTTCGAGTCCGCCATTTCTACACTATCTGTGTAGGTTTCAGTTTACAGCAGAGACTGGATGTGAAGTCCACTCCCCCACGCCACCCCACCCCACCCTATACCCCTAACCTCACATAGGTGAAAGTACTTTTATGTACCGAAAAATGGATATTTTTGTACGGTCAAAGTATCTTTTAAGTTGCTAGGATTTGCTTATTGGTAGTTTAGTGCATCTTTTGTCAAAATTATAAGTTGATGGAACTCTAATTTTATCGATACTTTCCAATCTACTTACTTTTACTTATAATCCAATTATGTTGTAATACTCACAATAGCGTATTTCAATGATGATGATTCTTAGTTGGTGAAAATAATTACTTTTTTTTAATTGTAGAAAAATGTGTTTCCTTTAGAAAATGATGATTTTTTTTTTCTTTTTGTGTGATAAAAAAACTTATCTTTGAAATGAACTTTAAACCGAACGAGAACCATGTTCTTCTTACTCGCCCCACTCCCATCTCTGGGCAACGATCCCATCATGTCTTGCCCCATGATTTATGGATATTGAGGCATTGTTTGTCACTCATTATTGTGTTGAAAATAGAGTAATGCATAGTATTTTTTGAAAAATGCGTGGTTGAAATTTAAAGTAACTTTATTGGTTTGTGTGTAGAATATTTTATTAGATGAATCTGTGGTGGAGAATCTTACTGTAGCAAACAATGTTTTAGATTAATGGTAGATAAACGGGGGCTGAATATGACGAGTATTTGTATTTCCTAGATAATTTACTTCATGGAGGTTTTTAGTTTGAGTTCGAAATGTCTTGAACAAAAAATAAAAGAAAGGAAAAATTGCAATTATGGTATCAAACATTTTATTTAGTTGCCGAGTTTGTCTAAACCTTTCATTTATACTACCGTGGGTACCAAACCCTTTAAAATTCGTATTTAGAGTCCAAATTGATGAAAATCGTTGGTTTGACCGTTCGTTGATTAAATAATCGATCTTTACCATGATTTTGACTAGGTTTAAAAGGGCAAAATGACAATTTCACATTTTTTAAACATAAAAAACAATATAATATATTAATTATTAAATGAAAAAAAAAAAAATCAAACCAAATACCACCATTACCATCCCCTTCTTCCCTGAACCCCTTTACCTCAAAATCGCCACCCGCCCAACGTTTGATGCCACCGCCACAGCCACCATCGATCGTGCCAATGGACACCTCATATTCTCTCTCAACCTCATAATCGATCACATGCCAGACCTATAATTTTTCAATTCATCTCTCAACCACATAATCGATCACATCTCAGATCTAGAATTTTTCAATGGAGACCCAAATCATCAACCTTACCACATTGAACAACCAGCAAAATAGTGGTGGATTGTATTGTGTTTGTGATCGGCAAAACAAATGAAGCAGGTGTATGAATTAGTAGATTTATGTTAATATCTTTCTAGGACTTCTTCTGTTGATTTCTGGTGAATTAGTTGTGGGTTCTTGCCATGGTCATGGAGTAGATGGTGGTGTTATTGGGTTCAATTGGAAGTGGTGGTTCAGCAGGTGGTATTAGTGGGTTCTTGCTGTGATAATGGTGGTGGTGTTAGTGTTCAGTAGGTGATGGTGTTAGTGGTAAATGGAATAGCGTGATGAGGCATTGTCGACGAGATGGAGAACTAGGATATGAGATGGTGTGTGGTTCCGATGATGGAGAGGCAATAAGTTGTAGGTAGCGGAAATGGAAAATACAGTGTATAGTTCCAATCCAGGATGTTTTGGGTTTGGTTTTGGGATAGAAATCTGAGTGAGGCAGCGAAAATGGTTAAGTTGGTGGTGTGGATAGCGAAATTCAAGTGGTGCCACCTTAGAGGCGACTGTGGTGTCAACGTCGTGGAGGAGGCGGTGGTGGTGATGGTGATGGTAGAGGCGTTGTCAGGTGGGTGGCGGTGATTTTGGGGTAAGGGGTTGGAATGTGAATGGGAATGGGGTTAGGGAGATGGTGTGGATGGGTGATTTTGGTTTTTATTTTTTGTTTTTTGATTTTTTAGTTAATATAATTGTTTTTTTTAAATGTTAATTTACCTGTTACTTTTTTTACAAGTGGTCAAAATAAGTCGAACTCTAATTCTTTAGTCAACTAACGGTCAAACCAACAATATTCCATTCTTTGGGACTTCAAGTGCGGATTTTTAAAAAGTTTGGTACCCACAGTGATATAAATGAAAAGTTTGGATAAAATCTGTAATTAAATGAAAGTTTTGATACCTTGACTACAATTTTTCCTAAAAGAAATTGTTGATTCAATTACCTTATCACGTCAAGCTCCTTTCAAAGTTAGATTTAATACAATAAATTAAAAATTACTCCTAATTGATTCAAGTTAAACAACATTGCTTGTTCGATTCATTTCAATTTTTACATCAAACTTAATTTTGCATTCATTGTCCAAATAAACCAATTTTAGTAAAATGAAAACAAATTTTATTTTTTCACGTAATGAACTATTTTACTAAAATCTTGACCTTAAAAGATTAAATTGAGGTGTCTAAATTTTAATGATAGAAAAGCCAAGTCTAGACAGTAAATTTGAACTCAAAAATTTATGGGTAAAATTGCATCATAGGTCCTCAACCTATTGTCCTTAGTAAATTGTTCCACAATTATAACGAGTAAGTAGAATCAAATTTCAACAGTCCATTTATGTTCAGCAAATCCATTTGTACATAAATGGATTTGCCAGAAATCCAGATTACTCACATGGAGGTGAGCCCCATATGAGTAAAATATTGAAAAAAAACCCCACCCACACCCCCTGCTGTGAGTATCTATTTTCTTGCATTCTGCTTCTGTAAGTGAAGTAGAATTCATTTATGTTTCTATAGTTGAAGACTAATTGTGTGCAATATTACTATTAGAATTGAAATTTAGACACTGATGCAAGTTCTTCCCTTCTGAATTAGACAAATTCATACATGATCATTTGATATAGTTGAAATAACTTATAGTATGCTACTTAGGTGACCTTTCAATTTTCCTAAACATTACATAGATAATATTTTTTCTTTTTGAACTCAATAAATGAACTAAAATAGTAGGCAATAGAAAACTAGCTTGTGGGCCCTTGAAGGGATTAAAGTAACAACGAACCACAACGAACATATGATATACTGTACACCAAGTTTGACAGCCCCATCACAAAGAAGCTCTGCCAAACTAAGTTCATATTCATCCACGCTAGAAATATATATTTTTTGGATACAATCTTACATGTCCATGTTGGAAACAAGAAGAATACAAAACACCCTGAAATTATTGGCAAACTATTTACTCTTCAAGGTCCAACTGAAGATTTCAAAAGACACATAGGAAACATAAAACAAACCATAAATATTTACAAATTTTATGGTTCTCAAAGGCCAATGTTGCTGATATCACCCAGGTACATAATAATCCATCTTGTCCACAGGCAGATTCAGCACTGATGTTTCAACCTATACCGTAGAGAGAAAAGGAAGAACAATAAGGACGTGTTTCTTACACAGTATTCGGCACTACAATGAACAAGATTAAAACTTCTTTTTCTTTCTTAGAGATCGCTTCACTATAAGTAACTTTTTTCCGAGCAAAAGGAAGAATATTAAGAATGTGCTTGGTACACAGTATTCAACAATACACTGAATAAGATTACAACTTCTCTCCTTAGAGCTTGCTTTGCTGAAAGCAACTTTTTCGAGCAAAGAGAACATTAAAAACATGTTTGAAACACAATATTCGATACTACAATAAACAAGATTATAACTTATTTTTCTTTCTTCGAGCTTGCTTTGCTAAAAGTAACCTTTTCAAGATTTTTAGTTCAAAAACTTATCAGAAAAGAGTTTTTTTTTTTTCTAAAGTTGAATAATACTGTTCAATCCACCGTACTAAATAAGCTATAAGATGAAATGCATAGGGGTAGCACAAGGATCCTTATATTTCAACTAGAAGTCAACTTGGAATTCCATAACCATTCCTTCCAACCCCACCCAAAAATAAAGAGGGAAAATATGAATTCCAACAAGGCTATTGCACGCATAATGCAAATTGTTTGTTTACTTGATGAAAGTGCATGTTGGATCTGTTAATGCATTTGTAATCATGCACAAGCAATCTTTTCTCATTAAAAGGCTGAATTTTGACAATCACATCAATCAGTAAAAAAAAGAATGAAGATGCGTGAGAACGTCTAGACCAAAAAATGGCACCTTTCCCTCTCAGGTAAACAGAGGGAGGTAGGGAGGGAGGGAGAATAAAAAGCTGTAAATAGCTTGATGTGTCTCCATATACAAAAGTGAAATTAACTCACGTAAATATGCCTATACCCCAATGAGAATATGAAATATAGAAAAAATGGCATATAAAGTAACAGCAAGAAGAATTAAGCAATAGGGAGAACCAAATAAAAACAACTTTATTCAACATTGGCCAAGCCAAAATTCAAGTTATTCAGAAGAAACTGCTGTAGAAAAGACTGGATAGCCACACAGAGAGAGAGAGAGAGAAATGTTGATTAGTTTTTATGTCAAACTAAAACCAATTGAAAAAAAAAAAGAGATACATACTTCATCGAATGGAACGAAGACAAAAGGTGTAAGACCCTTCTTGTGCGAAACTGCCGGAACATCAGGGTTATGCGTTTCATCCTCTTGCCACCCTTCAACTAGTCCAAGAATGTCTTCGTCTGGGCTGCTAACCTCATTATCGTTCACACCACTAGTAACAAGTGAATGCAGGTCCATTCTGTTATTAGCACCAGCTGTTGTCCCCCTCAATCTAGAGTAAACAGAACACGAAATTTTGTTTGGGGTAGATATAGGTAGATAATGCATAGTAATATAATTGAAAATAACAAAAACTAGGTAATTCTAAATTTAAATCCAAATATCATCATTCCATGGAGCTTTTTGTCCTTCATTTGATATACGAAACTTCGAGGAGCTACTTAACCCCAGAAGTTTGTGGTCGTTCTTCTAAACCTATAGTAATCACAATGTAACACCAGTGTTGCACAACTAGATTAAACACAAAAAGACAGATATGACAGAAAAGCGTGGGAGAGAGGAACATTCAAAGAGAAGACTTCAAATTTGATAATCATCTACAAAGGCCTTCTAATAACCCAAGCTAAACAGGTCTGAAACAAGTTAATCCAGGAATGACAGACACACCCCGCACCAACTAAAGATGACTACGAATTCAAATTGCTCCAAGTCAAAGGCTTTTATTTACGTTCTCTTCTCTTCCTGGTTTGGATAGCCCCGCTCCAAGCCACCCTTGGCTCGTAAAGTCCCTTTTTTTAGGTGAGCTAGGTCTAAACAATTTCTATATATATATATTTTTTATATTTTAATTTTTTCCTTATTAAAAAACTAGAGGCTTGCCCGAGCTGCCTGGCACAGCCCGGTTCAAGGGACGGGCAGCATGAGTTGGGCTTTTGGCATAAGCTGCCCTCTACTAAGAACACTCTCCTTGATTACTAGAGACCTTTGTTTTCACTCCAAGGTCATGAAACACCTTCAAGAACTAAAGAACCTCACATTTCCCCAGTCTGTCAGAATTTTATGGAACCCGCTTTCAATAATTTATGCTCTCAAATCCTATGGCAGTAGTCAGCATAGCAAAAGCCACTGTGCAATAGGCACCTAATAGCACCAATGCATTATAAGGAAAATCAAAAGTCAATAGCTGTTCAGACATTTAGCCCCTGTTTGGTTTCGAAAAAAAACAGATTTTTAGTAGATTTTAATAAAAGTTGATGAAATGTAAGGTTAAAAGTTGATAAAAGTTGTGGATCCCATGAAATATGTGGTTGAAAATGAATTTTAAAAAATGTGAGCCAAACATGGGCTTAATTAGTGACCCTTATGCTTTTAGGGGGAAAAAAGCCTACTCCAAATTTGCAATTGATTTAAGCTTGAAAAGACCTGGAAAACGGAAAAAATCCAAAATCCGTAAAAACGTGGGTTTGGCATGAAAATAATCAAAAGAAGTGAATGCCGAAAACACGGTATTATTGATTACCTCAAGCGGATCCTCCAAACAGTAGGACGCAAGCCAGGATACAAAAGAGCAGCTTCAACCTGTAATTGATGGATAATTATATTTCTAGATCTGAGAGATATGAAATGAGAATTAAATGAAAGTTCAATAAGCAAATCTACATATTAAACAATAAATAAACCACGTGAAAATTTCCAAAAAAGACAAACAGAAGGGAACCTTGTCTTCAGAAAGTGTGTAACGGCCACTAAACACACAATCAACTTTTGAGGTGCGAAAGTGCATCAATTTTGCCACGTCTTTCACTTTTTGTGATGAATTCTATCCACATTGGCCGAAGGAAAAGAAGACCATCATGGTTAGATATTGCTAAAAAGGGAAATTTTAAATTGTTATATATGCAAAAAATCAGTCAAGCATTATGACCTTGTACAGAAACCTGCCAGAAGGATAAAACCTCAAATACCGGAAATAGCAAACCTGCAATACAACGAAGAATTATCTATTACCAAAACCATGCACCAAGAGTCAGTAAACAGACTAACATCTTGGATTTAACAAAATTCAATTGCTACAAGAGAACAAAAAAATCAAAGAACCAGGACAGTTTTCTTCCAATAAAGTTAAAATAGACAGCAAAAATAAAATTTCAAGCTGTCCAAAGAATTAACAAATATAATCCATAAATTCATAGAAAAAGTACTCCATATATTCTTCCAGCTCTGTCAAAAAGTTACTATTTTCCAACATTGTAGCCTCTCTTTCTGAGGTATACAATATCTGAATATTATCTAGCACAAAGGATTTGACATACAACTTCTTCTGTGCAGCAGAAACGGAATGAGGAAAATAACACAACTGATGTTAAAAAATACATACAATATGGACTGGATTAGTGATCTTCCACTCCGCAACCCCAGCACGAATATAGGTGTTCCGACTGACATAGAGACCTACAAAATTGATAATAATCAGTCACGAGCACTGCATGTGAGCCTAGAACCTAAATGACAATTTATTATAAATATGCTGCAAAAGTTTATGGCAGATCCCTTATAACTATACAGTTTTATTGTAACTGGAAAATCACTCCAGATCAAAAATTCGTTAGGGCATGCTGCAGCTACGATATCCACTATTCTTATCAACATCCACATGATAGTAGCATTATGCTCTTTTTTCACTGATCAAGTATATGTCTAGGGTGTTGATGAGTTTTAGCACGCGCAATACCTTCACAATAAATTTCAAAATGAAGCTTCTGCAAAAGATAGTATGTCTTGGCGCATTTTCATGTCCATAGAATGGAGCAGGTAGAGACAGATTAGAGGCTAAGAACTTGAGCTTTTGCAGAACTTAAAATTACGTCAATATTTATGTATGTTACAAGAAGAAGTTTCATAAGAATATTTTCATTCACAATTTTACAGTTGCCTTACATAAAAATTGTCAACTTAACTATAGGATGATAAGGAAGATCAAATCTACAATTTTAGTCAGTAACATGACAAATGGTTAACAGATTAGAATTAAGAGTTATGAACTCCACTTAATTGATAATTGGCATCACTATATTTCCATGTAAGAGAAAATTGGAAAGTTCCATCAACATGAAGGAAAAAAGGCATCAGGTCTAACACCTTGCCTTTTTACATTTAGGACAAGCATGCCTGGCAGACCACAATCCAAGGTTTCACAAATATTATTAGACCCCTTATTGAACATTGGGGTAATGTAAAATAAGAGAAACAATAGAAGAATCTCAAACATGTAGGAATAGAGTCCCTGTAGTTCTAGAGCATTGAGCAACGTGGACATAAAGGAAATATTATGAGAACAGGGACCAAGGTCAACAACTATAGGCATATAGCTACCTAAGGTTGATATATCATATTGATACAAGAAAAAGTACAAGGATATATTTTACCATCAGTACGGAGTCTAGGTCTTAAGAGCCACATTTTCCTCCATGAACCATCATAATTCGATTGTAGAATCTTGTAATTTTCTGCAACTCCATTGAGCTACAAAAAGGAATCCTCAAGTGGAAAACAGATAACGGAATATATAAAAAAGCGTAAAGATTAACCAACATCATCTCATCTACCTGCCAAGCCTTTAAGCATGCATTACGCCAGAACACCGGGTTTCGAATGGTATATTTCCATTTGCGACAAACACAAGCAGCTCTCCCTAAGGTATATGGAGTCATTCTTGAGAAAATCTACAATGAGAATAATCACAATTGTAACTTTTTCATACATGCAACAATTAATGAGAGCTTCATTAAAAGATGCAAATGACATTTCATGATTCGTAAAGGATTATCAACATAAATGACAGTTATGGAACCACCTAGAGTTTCAACGACATCAAAAACCTTCTGGACATTACGACCGCAAAGATATCGGTGTGACCACAAAATACGACCAATTCTTCCATGTAATCATATAGAACAAGGATCCGAAGACATCTTTTCTCCACTATGTGCTTTACTATTTGCGAGAAACATGAAAGGAGGCTGCAGGTTTTGATTTAGCCTTGTGTAATGTGGCTTCTTCAAGTGCAAAGCACTTTCTTTGTGACAACAAATGTGGTCATCCTAAGAGCTCTCTTCATTTTTTAATTTAATTTTCTAAAGAATGTTAATGTCCATCATCTAACATTTTTGTTGATAATTGGTGAGATTCAAAGTGAAAATCTGGTTTTACATTCACCAATTTGTCTTTTGTCACATTGTCTATCTGGGATTGGAAGGAGTTCCAAAACTCAATGATCTAGGAGGTTCTCAAAATAGTGCGACATTGTCTCCTCAAATTATTTCGTGGCTCTTGACATCTTATATAGACATCCAAATCCCTAAAAAGCGGCATAGGTGAAAAGAATTCTCTTTGGCAGCGGGTTTATTGAGAGATTAATTAACTTTCCAAATATCATTCATCTAGCCTTGGGGAGCTATGTACTCCTTTGCTTTCAAAAAAGACTCCATGAAAAAGTCATGCACATTACAGTTGTTCTAAAATATCCTTCATAACCCTATCTGATAAAATTTAGTTATATACCATAAAATCATTAATCCCTAAAAAGACAGTTCACTACCACAATATACAGACCTAGTACTTTCCCCCTTTAAACTACCTATATCCAAATTTAAAACATAATATATCATTCAGATCTTCACAGATAATATCCAAAGTGAAAGAACATGATTGAAGAACCACAACCATATCTTTATAACCAAATCATTGATTAAAAGAAGATACCACTTTCCAGAGAAGTAATTACCTCAAAAAGCAACTCGTCAGGCAAATTCCGGTGTATGAGCGCCTCATCAACATACGGTTTACGACTTGCACTCCCAAAAGGGGCCACTGGTCTAACATTAATTCCATAGAGATCTGATAAAGAAACAATAATACAACAGTCAGTCAAGAACCATATTAAAAAATTTAATATTAATCGTTGAAAAAAACTATTGACACACTACAATGCGAGCATGCAAAAAAATAACTCGCATTCATTTGCTCAAGCCTCCAGCACATATATGCACATTAAGTGAATAGAAACATAATAAGAAATTAATTACCAAGCCATGGTCTTTGTGTTACCAAGAATTGAGCAGTCCTCAGCCGTGAAGCTGATTCAAGCTCAGCTGCAATTTTTAATGTGTAATCTGTAAAACAAAAAGCATCCCTTCATTCAAAAACCTTTAACTAAAAAAAGAAAGACAGTTAAACGAATTCCCCAAATGAATAAGCACAAAAGTGTATAACAAAATTCCAAAAATGGAAAATCAGTTTGGCATGATAAAAACAGAATTCAATTGATTGTGAGTAAATTCGATAAAATGAGAGGTTCTTCATTATGCATGCAAATATTCTCCATAACATACAAAACCCAGAAAAATTACACAAAAATATAAAAATTTGATAATACTGAGATAATTAAACATCCGTTTGGTAAAATTTATAAATAATTTAAAAGGTCAAAAACTTCATTTTCAAATAGACATTCCACTCGTTTCTGTTTAGTTACAAATGAAACCGTCTATAAATTCTCCACAAATGGAGGCTAAAACCAATAAACTCTACAAATCAAGGAAAAAATAGGTTCATTATATATTGCAGAATTATCAGAAATTGCATTCAACTGATTATACATAACTTCGCTAAACCAAAAGGGTGTTCATTATGTGAGCTAGTTCTCCATAACTTGAGAAACCCAGCAAAATTAGACCAAATCATAATAAAATTGAAAAAATCCAGATAATTAAAAAAAAAGAGACATAAATCTCCGTAACTCAAGAAACCCAGAAAAATAGTTCGACAAAACCAGATAATTAAATCAAATAAAACAATATAAATCAAGGAAATGACAGTTGCATAATATATGCACTGAATTATTTGGAAATTCCCATCGAAAATTACGCGCATTAAGTCATTGGAATTAGTTAAATTCAACAAAACAAAATTCTAGCGATTATACATAACTTCTCTAAACCGAAAGGGTTATGTGCTCAAAATTCTCATAACTTCAGAAACCCAGCAAAATTACACCAAAACATAATCAAATTACAAACCCAGATGTAAAAACCAAAAATAAATAAAATAAATCAAGGAAATGATAGTTACATGATACATGCGCTGAATTATCGTTAATTCCAATAGAAAATTAGTCACCTGAAGTCATTGAAGATAATTTATACTGGATTTTCCTTCCTCCTGAATCCTTTGTTAGGGATTTAAACCTTTTTCCTTCCTTGTGGGATGGAAAATGGGAGGAAAATTAAAGTGGAAAATTGAGGAGAAATGGAAAAATATGATTTTTATGGTACGTATAGACTCTCCGTTTAACACTGACCAATAAGCTGATCGCATGGGACCCGAGTCCGGAAGCTGTGGTCAAACGGGTTCGGTTGCTGACGGGTCGAACCTACAATAGTCATGGGTTAGGCCTGGTGTTACAGTGACGAATTCTTAATAAAATACTTAGCCAAATTTTCATTGCAATGAGGTTCCACGCAGTCAACCCACGAATTTGCACAATGTGCACAAGAAAAGATAAATGCGGCAATGTAAAAGAACACAGAATTTACGAATAAACCCAACTTATTTATTACTCCACAATAATACAAGAATATGAAGGAATACCGAACGAACACAACACACACTCTATGTCTCATCAATCCAACCTTCAAAATATATAAGCCAAAATTCGTGTGCAGATAACACCCTTAACTGTCAAAGGGATATACCAACTCGTAGGATTAGAACTGTCAAAAATTGCTTCCCTCAACCTTTCCCAGCAACTGTTCACACTTTCCACCTGTATGAACTACGAAAACTGCCCAACAAATGTGTCAAACATGTGCTTGATTTGTGAAAAATTCCGGGTGTCACATTGGATACCATTTAACAGTTCACGGATTACCAATTTAACGGTTTTAAATTTACCAATTGGTGTTTTTACTTATCTCTTTTTAGTTTTGACCCTATGTGTGGAATTAATCAATCAAAAACAATAAGTTACTTTTAATTATTTCTAGATGATTAAGTATACAAGTCCAATTATCATATGTTTGAATACCGCAGGAATAAGGAAAGCAATAATAAACACCGATATGATGATGGAGAAACCTCAACTGGGTAAAAATTTCGGGACCAAGTTAGTTACCTCCACTATAGATAATACGGATTGAGTTACAGTCGATACTATCTAGCCAACTCCACAAGACTTCTAGATCTATTTCCTGCTAACTCCAAAGTCTGCTCCAAGACCTGCTCCAAGATCTTCTGTAATTGTCTCTTTCCAGTGGAATTCTAAAAACATGCTCCAAGGTCTTGAACTCTTCCTGCGTTTATAGTCCAACATCTCTCAACCTCCAACAGTCTCTGAAATTCAACTGAGAAAGTACATTCCTAAGACCAATAAGGAGTATGTAGTATTTTGGATTCAATGTGTTTGATATTTTTTCCCAAATATATGATTGTATGATCTCAAGAAGAAAATATGGAATCAATGTATGAATAATGATTAGTGTATTTTATACACTTATTCGGGGTCTAAAATATTGATATTTGATAGTTCTTGTTACAAAATATACCATAAGTTATTGTATTTTATATTATATAGGTAAAACTTAATTGTTGAACAAGGAATCGAAAGAAAGAAACGAAAATTGGTAAAAAAGGGGCAAAATTCGAAGTTTGAGGACCAAATTGTAATTATTCAATAGTTAGTTATTGTATTTCATGTTATATAGGTAAAACTCAATGGTTGAACAAGGAATCGAAAGAAAGAAACGAAAATTGGTAAAAATTGGCAAAATTCAAAATTTGAGGATCAAATTGTAATTATTCAATAGTTGATTCGGACACAAGAAGATACTTTAAATATTTTTAGGAGACAATTTGATAGAATTAGAACTCAAAAAGAAATGAAATATGATTAAAATATTATTAAAATCAATTTCCAATAGCACAAGTAATATTCCAGATTTTTAGTCTAATATTAAGACCCTTTTTGGTATAGTAAATGTCTGAATTGGAAGAATTCTATTTCTTGAAAAGTTATATCCCTTTGAACTAGCTTTCTAACGTACTTTTTTGGTACGGTAAATCATCTGAATCAGATATTGGAAGAGAAAGTTATGACCAAAATATTGACATTGTGCAGAGAAAAAAAAAATCCGCGCGTAAATGAAACTTTCTTTATTTGATTGGAAATCTTTTGAAAACCAATTTGGATGTGATTTTTAACCAATTTTTTACTCCTACAAATACCTAACAGCAGAATACATATTGGAGAACTCTCATATACGTCTAATACTCCAATATTCATTAATGATTATCATTAAGGGAGGAAAATTAAAATTTTTTTTTTGAGAGAATTGAAGTGGACTTGAAAGAATTCAATCAAGTGAAAATTCAAATTTAATTTTTGGGCAAAGAAGAGAAAGCACAAGTGGAGATTCATTAAGAAACCTTTGAAGAGATTCAAGATTTCAAGATTCGTCTCCATCTTCTCAATTAATCAAAAATTCGGGTTATATCTTTTTACTTAAATATGATTTCTTATAATTTCGATATGTTAGGCTAGTTTTATACATAGTTAGNTTGAAGAGATTCAAGATTTTAAGATTCATCTTCATCTTCATCTTCTCAATTTATCAAAAATTTAGGTTATATCTTTTCACTTAAATATGATTTCTTGTAATTTCGATATGTTAGGCTAGTTTTATACATAGTTAGGATGAAACGAACCCTTATTTTGAAATTTTAAATATTAACTAATTATTTTAACGACTTTCGTGGATGTTTATTATTGTTTTCATCGACTTTTCAATTAATTATCTACTAATGGAGATGATTTATTGGAATCTATTATTATCGAGAGAGCTAAAAAATTTTTAGTTAAAAATAATAAATATTGTGAAGTCCGATAGAGGATAGAGATATATCTCTATACTTTACATGGTTTTCATAGGTGTTTTAAATCGTTTAATGCATTTATCATGTTTGCATTTTTCATCGAGAGATAGGAATGTCATATGAAGGGAATATATTTGATAACTATCAAGAGATGTTTTCAATTAAATTATGAATATTGACCAACAAGATTGATTACAAATTGTGACTTTAATTCGTTGCGCTAAAGATATATTAACAAGGGGGATTCGACATCTTAGCAATACTTTCATATATTTGAAATCAAACCAGTTAAATTGCTTTCTAGTTTAATCGATAATTTAGATACTAGTATAGAAAACTCAAAACCTATTTTCTATTCGATTAATGTTGTTAATAATTTAAATTCGATTGAATACTTAGTTTTCATGGGTTCGACACTCTAGAAATCTATTTGTTATTCGATTAAGGTACTATTAATTTGAACTCGGTCAAATATATAGTTCTCGTGGGTTTGACACTCTATTCATCATTATATAATTTGATCACGATCTCGTACACTTACGGATTTTCAAAGGACCAAATAGGCTCTTAGATCTTTAAGAATAATACGAATGTGTTTAGAAAATAAACACGATGAACAACCACACCTCAATTCATGCATATGTTTGAGTATTTATAGGGTATGGTAATTAGGTTGAATGAGCTAAAAAAAAAAACTTCAAAACAGCAAATTAGGGTTTTTTGAATTGACCTGTCGTTCGAGCGATGACTCGATGACAATGTGTCGCTCGACGACAGTCGGGCGTCAAGCTTACTGTTTTTGTCGCTCGAGCGCCAACTGGGCGAGAAGTTAGCGTAAATGCGACATTGTGTTTCTCCGCTTTTCATGCTTGAACCCTAGACGTCTAACCCAATTTATACAACTTGCACCCTATGTCCTTGACTTTTACAATACGTTACAAATTAGTTATTTTGTCAACATAATTGCCAATACTAAAAACCTAACAATTTGGACACCTGAATTTGTAGACTAAAGCACACTAACAACAAGTTAGATCCATCCATGCCTTGCCAATCCGCAACACTTTAACACCGGCCCAATTGAAGTATCACATCCACAAATTGAAATCCACTTTTTTCTTACTCCAAAATTCGAAGTGTGCACCATCAACACACATGTCCGCAAAATCCTAGGATGACCTGGGCATGTTTTAGTTTAGATCATTTTCGATTCCAACCCGAAACTAATAGAGACAAATCAATAGAAAACTTGAGAATTTTGTTACTTTTTTATGCATTAGATAGCCTAATTTCCAAGTAGGAAAAAAGGCTAAGCATAACATAATGAGCTCATGAAAGGAAGTTCTCAATGTTATTACTTATGGGTAACATTATAGATTGGAGGAAATCGAGATATAGTTATGAAATTAGAGTTTATCATTTGATTAGTATTTTTCTTTTAAAAAAAAAGGTAAATATGTAAGTGGGTTGGGTCGGTTAAGTTAACCAGCGGTTTGAGATTTCAAACTATGGCTGAACTGACCCACCATAGTTTTGTTTTAAAAAAATCAAACTAAACCAATTACCTGTGTCAAACAGACCAGAGTTGGTTCAGTTTGATTGGTTTGGTTGGTTTTGTGGTTTTTTCGTCTAAGCCTGTGCTTTGATCAATAGGGCCTATTTCTCGACCTGATGATTTCTTTTGAGGGAATTACACCCCTTACCTAGTATTTGATATAATTTCTAGAATTACTTTGTCATCAATTTTATTCAAAATATACTGTTAAAAATATAGTAAAATAAAGAACATGTAAATCACCTCACTAATACTGAATAATCAATTATGAGCTATATGTTCCACCAAACACGTCACTAACCAACATATTTAAAATCAAAATAGATGGCACATGAACATATGTTTCTACAAATTATGTGTATTTGGATGGAATACTAAGCCGTGAATCAGAAAATTATGCCCTTGAAGCTGGAAAATATTTCTCTAAAAACAATCTCTTCGTCTCTTCCCATGTGGTAATACTTCCGGAGGGTAGATAATAGAGTCAATATTTAGCTGAATCCTTCAAAGAAAACGGAAAAACTTTTAATTTAATATGTTCTTCAGTCACTCCCTTAGGTTTCATGCTCGTGCAAACCACATGAAACTCATTTAGATACTTATGAGAATCTTCACCTACAAGACCATGAAAAGTGGACAAAAGATGTATTAGTCCAGATTTTAGTTCAAAGTTAGTAGTAACATCTAAAGTAGGGAACGTTATGCATAATGGTCGTTGATTCAAATTGGGGGCTGCAAGCTCTTTCAAAGTTCAATTTCCAACCATGACTTCATTATCCTCTAAATCAAAATCATTAGCAAATAGGAGATCAGGATCGAGATCTCATTCTCTTCGAAATTCCGTCGAGTGCCAATCCTTAACCTGCGCAAAATTCTCTCTATTTCTTAATCGTACTACAAATCACTTTGATTAGAAAATCGAGTTGCGGGCATAAACTATCAAGGAAACTCAAAAAAAAAAAAAAATGCAAAACAAAGGGAAAAAAAGCAAAAGAAAAAAAAAAAAAAAGACTAAAAGCG